>VUQK01011089.1:24219-46663 GCA_015106715.1 Bujurquina vittata | reverse complement strand
GAGAGAGAGACCGGGCATAGGTGGACTCGAACCCAGGCCTTCCAGATGGTATTCAAACTGTGAGGCAGCAGTGCTTATATATGAATATATATATATATATATATATATATATATATATATTCTATTTAGTGTTGGATTATAGGGATGGTTCTCTGTGGTCAGTCTAACCGTTTGATTTCTGTTGTGCTTATTTGCAGACATAACCGTGCCAGCTAACACCACCTCATACACGCTGACATCATTGTCACACAACACAAAGTATGACACGTGGATAAAGGTTTCAACTGTCGCAGGCTCAATCAGTGGCCCGAACCACTCATTCACCACTCTGAAATATGGTCAGTATAACTCTACCTAGATGACTCACTCTTCTATTTCAGAAATGTCACAAAATCAGTTCTACTTTTTCCAAAGTGTTTATGTAGGTTCTCGGTCTTTTAGGTAATAGCAGTTTTGAGAGGTTGGAAAGAGAGGTTTTTGAAGAGGTTTCAGAATAGAACTTAAGAAGCCTGTTGGATCAGAGGTGAAATGTCTTCAGAAGCATAAAGACAATCCAGCTGCCTTCTTTTCAAGCGCTCAAGACCACCTTTTCCAAAGTTTGCTTTGGTTTGGTTTCCAACATCTAGTGTGCTGATAATGCTCATTGAAATCTATGATATGGCCAATTGAGTCTAGAACGTGTAAATAAATAAAAAATTTCATAATATACTGCTAAAAAAAAATGCAATTTTAATAATAACAATCAAACTTCTAGAATGTTGTTCTGGTATGTTAAGTGACAGGTGAGGTTCTCAATCAGTTTTAGCTTCTTTGGTGTTGATGAAATTAAAAACAGGGGCCACAGGGGCCCCCAGAGGGGCAACAATGAGACAACCCCTGAGACCTGGTGGGGCTTGATTAGGAGGAACGTTGACCTGATCTGAACTCAAGTGCGACTCTGTTTCTGGTCTTTTGTGCAAACCAGTTTGTCTGGAACCAACACCATGTTCAAAAAAGAGGATGTCCATAAGTGCACGTGGCACCAGGGTCGTGGGCTAATGAATGATTTTAGGTGGATGATTATAGGTAGAAGAAAATATAAGTATGTATGGATTGTTTTATTGCTGGTAACCAACTGTCTTATCTATACTCCCCCCCCTCCCCCCTCATAGCACCAGGAGAGATTGAGGCCATTGTAGTAGGAGTGAGCCTTGGCTTTCTCTTTATTGTCCTTATGACCATGCTGCTGTGCTTCTACAAAAAAGATGTGTAAGTTACCCTTAAATATCTCTTGGCAGATTTGAAGCCTGAATGTTTGTAGCCTAAAAGTGTGCACCTACGGTTTCTGTTTACTGCATCTTATTCTTGGACTGTTGGCTTTTTAACATGCCTTTGAGTGTACAGCACTTTATTCATTGGATGTGGAAAGTTATACTAGTTTATTTTAAGCATATCAATCCTAAAGTTGTAAATGTTTACCACTTTTGTGGTGCTATCTTTTTCCTCTCTGCAGGATCAAGGAGAACTTTTGGCCTCAGATTCCAAACCCTGGAGAGAGCACTATTGGAAACTGGTCTCCTGATTATCCTTTGAAAGTAAGGACATCACATTAGTGCGTCAGCATGAGCAGTATAACAGTATTAAATACTAAAGCAATAGTATATTAACAAAGTACCACAGCATAGCATGAACGTTTGCGTGCGTAAAGCAGATTCCTCATTCTCAACCCTGTTTGTCACCTCACAACCATGCACAGAGCACAGAGTGAAGAACCATCTTCCATGTTTCTCAGGTAGAAAGAATTGACGATGCTGACTGCACAGTCATCAGAATGCCAGAAAAAACTGACAAAAAACTATTTGAAATTTTATTTGAGGCATCCAAAAAGTCAGCTGAAAGCGTTGCATTTACTGCTTAGAAGTTCTGTGAGCAAAATAATTAACAAATCAATGTTGTATCTTAATCTACAAAGCACTTTTCATAGTAAAAGCAGCTTTAAGAGCAAAGAGATACTATAACAGCCGATGTCACAGTGACAAGCTTGTCATATGAGGAAAATTATGCCTCAGCCTCGCTATTTAGATATAAGACATGGGTTTAAAAGCCACTTCATCCTTTTAAAATAACCACGTTGGATTTAGTTGAGTAAGAGTGCATTTATTTTATGTTGTGATTCAATTACAGCACGAATAAGAAATAAAAAGTAATGAGGTCTTATGATTCTGGATAACAGAATTTGCGGCCAGCCGTAAAAAGGCATGATTTTTGTTCCGCAAACATTTGCTAAAAACATACAGTAATGAAGGCAGCGTATATTATTGCTACAATGTGGCAGAAGCCACCAATTTTTCTTTACTTTGATGGCCACTGTTTTTTCCAGCCATGCCATCTGGACACCAGCTGTATTGTTGGTGTTCTGTGCTGATCTTGCCAAATGATGGTGGAATTTGCAAATAAGCTCTCAGTTTGTGTTTCCACACAAAATGTTGCCACTGTCAAAAGATTTGTTTCATAAACTAGAGGTGTTCTGAATGAATCAGTAACACAATTGTCTCACATTGGTATTTCATCTTCAAATTTTGTAGTTTAGCCCCTGCTAATTAGCCACGTGGAGCTGTGGCTGTAGTTTTAAGTCCTTTAGGTAAAGGGTAAGCTGAAAATACTGGAAATACATGAAAAAATTATGATCAGGTGATCGCACCTTTGATTTAGAAAAAAAAATGATATCTTTATCTGTGGATACCCAAACACTGTACGTTTTGTATTTACGCTGCTATATTTCTCCATCTGTTCCTCCCCTGCAGGTTGAGGCAGCACGAGAGAACTGTCTATCTGGCATCAGTGTGCTTAATGTGGACATGTGTGATGCAAAGTGTGTATTTGAGGAGGACAAGGCAAGTCTGCCTCTGAAAAAGGACAAGTATCTGTCTGAGGAGCACAGCAGTGGAATCGGTGGCTCCTCCTGCATGTCCTCACCTCGTCAGAGTGTGTCCGACAGTGATGAGGGGGGCGATATGGCCGACACCACAGCCAGCACTATTCAGTACTCCTCTGTGGTAGCAGCTTCCAGCGGTTATAAGGGCCAGAACCCAAGCTCTCTGCCCCAGCAGTCTATTTTTTCACGGTCTGAGTCCACACAGCCGTTGCTGGACTGTGAAGAGAACCAAGACACATTGGTGCAGGAGGGCAGCAGACAGTGTTTCTTGAGACAGCCCTGCTTCACTCCCAACGCAGGGAACGAAGGCACCACCAGTGGTGACGACTTCAACCCGGTGGAGATGGAGCAGCAAGACGTGCTGGACTTCTGTTCCCTGGAAGACACTGAGCAGACAGCGCCCACAGATGGTCAGTCTGATGAATGGATACCGGCACCGGTCTCCAGCTACATGCCTCAACTGGGTGGCTACAGGCCACAGTAAGAACTCAGATGGATTATCACCTACATATGTGGTCTTATGCAGTTTTTTACTGCCTGGTGTTTATTTCAAGTCTTTAAAGCAGTAAACAAGCCCCAGTATATCTTTTGCACTCAATCAAATATATAAAGTGTCCAATTATAGTACTCTGTAAAGAGCAATGTGAATTAGAGCTTGTAGTAGTAGTTTGCTTGCTTTGCACTCACATGCAGAAATTACACCGCCGTATATTTGTACACAAACTGACACCTTCATCATGCTTTGGAAAGTGGGAGAACTATTTTATTACTGACAAATGAGACACAAGCATGAAGTCAAGTTCTGGGAGCGATGCTGCAGCAGGCACATTTAAATGCTATCTTTGATTTGTCCACCCTTTCCTCTTTGATCAGGTATTAATGTAGAGCTCTGGCAGGTTTTCAGCATGTTAAAATGTCTCACAGAGGTATGGTCATTTAACATATGTAAAGTGTCTTTTCTGCATAAATATGTACTCGGCACATACAGTTTTATACTAATGGGAACTGCTAATGGCCTGCCAGTGCCTGTTCAGGGCACTCTAGTGCCATTCAAAAAAGAAAAAATAGGAAATTGAGGAAAGTCTCATGGCAGACATCCATAATCTCATGATTTGTAATTTAAAAGCGACAGCTGTTTTTTTGTGAATCCAGTCTCTTTCTTTTTTATTGCATTTATGAAAGGGATCGTGAATCTTTTATAGGTAATCGTGAAACGGCTGCTTTTCAGCTTTCCTGACGTCCACGCTAGATGCTATTTTTGAAGGTGCATCTTCTCACCCCAGCCTTGTTATCACCTCACTACATTCAGACGATGTTGAATACACTGTGGTCATAAACAACATCGCTCCAGCTCTTATCAATCACTGTTGATTTTATGCTGTCTTTTTCAAATGACACCATGCTGAAGCTTAATAAAGTGTGCGGGGAAAAGTCGACGGGCTTCTGTGTTTTCTAGACATTCTAATGAACTGGTTTGAGTGACCTGCAATGATACCAGTTTGCTTGCTTGCTTCCTGTTCTGAGTTCATATCTTAAATTTGAGTTTCTCTCTGACGCACAGAGCACATATTGGAGCCAATTAATCTGTAGATGTTTGGTTGTTTGTTTTTTTAAATAAGTACTGAAATCCCAGTTAGTTTTTGTACATAACCTGAATGCTTTGTTAGTCATTAATGAAGGTATGTCACACTGATGGTGCGGTTTCTTACTGCTCTTGGGTCATGGGGCTGTAAAAGACGGAGCTTCTAGAACGGGAGTAAATGTAGATTAAAGTGACTTTAAAAGCTGGCTGTCAGACTGTATTCTGATTACATTTCAGACTGTACACTGTAGACTGATCTCAAAAATATGACTTTAGTTCAGGTTTGTTTTAAGGATTGTTGTTTTCTTCTGAACATATTCACGTGATAAACTATCGAGTGCACGAGAAAGAAAACCGCTAAATGTATGTACTTTTTCACTGCCCAGTTTTTAGTGTAGCCAACAAATATTAAAAGTTTGACCATGTTAGAATACATGAATACATATATAAATAAATTCTGAAAGATTTTTTTAGTGTTGTCAGCTGGAACATGGAAGACACCAAAGCCCAGTGGTGATTAATGTGATTAGTAGCTCACAAAACTGTTACTGTCACATTGTCCCAAACCTTTCAAATGTTTAATTCAATGTATTGAACAGGTCCAGAAAATGTCACGTAAAAGCATTTAACTAATTAGTTACACTAGATAAAAGCCTCAGACTTCTACAATTTTTAATATCTCAGATCTTCTGTAATAAGGTTTAAGTACAGCATAAACAGTGCTGTAGGCTCATATTTCTATTGTGACCCAGGGTGATGCCTCAAAAGAACACACACAATATCCTAACGGTGTTCTTGATGCTGCCAGTCTGTCACAAGGACAACACAGGCACACATGGCCATTTACACTGAAACCAAACCGGTGGATGCTTAATAATTAATAAGAATTCAAAGTCCAATAATACAAAACTCAGGATAATGACAGCCAGTACTTAAAAAATATTCTAAGCATAAGCATTGTGTAAACTATGATTACATTAAAAAAAAAAAAGAACAGGCAGGTGGCAGATTTGCCTGCATCACAATCTTTATTTTCAAATCCAAGAAAAAGTACTTTAACCAAATCCTGATACTGGACAGTTCTGCTAAACTATAAAGAAGAATACTGCAACTTCTGTAGCTTGAATCACTTAAGAGTATTATCAAATTTAAATATTATATTTGCTTGTAATGCACTTTAAAACTTTAATAACTTTACAAAATCTGAAATTCATTGTGTCTCAGACTAAATATGTAAGTTCAAGTTGCCCATAATTTTGTAATGCACGTTTTATGAGTGAAACAGCAACATGAATGTTATTCATTGTTCAGCTTCAAGTGCAGTTTGTCCATAAATGTCAGTTTTTGTACGTTAAATTTTAAGACACCAGCTGAAACAACAAACTTGTTTTGTATTTAACTGCAGAACGCAATGTTGAAATGTCTTATAATATTTTTATGAGGGTTTTGTTTTCCAATCTAAGCATTACTGCCTAAATGAACCAGAATATGGTTGCCATGGATTTTGGGTGACCCAAATTCAAAGCATATGTGAGTCCAAATAACTGCTGAAGCAAGTCTTTAATACTGCCTTTGACAGTACTTCCCCTTAAATATAATAGCACTGGATGTGATTTAGAGATGCATTTAACTCTTCAAATGACCGTCTTCACTGCAAACAGCCAGCATACAAACTGTGCAAGGGGGTGGGGGGGGGGGCTCATCTCTCCAGCTTGGTAGAACACTGTAAGAGGGCTACAGATGCGGTGGAGGCAGGAATTCTCATCACCCGATGTGCAGTTTTTTTACAAATGCTGATTAAAAGGCAGCTCAGGCTGGTGCTATGACAACAAAAGGAGAAAAAAACTATACAAATGCTAACTTCAAACTTTTCAAAAGAACTTAAGGAAACCCAGAAATCAACTGAAACAAACCCAACAGCCAGGCCCATGACTACTGGGCACCTGGCAGGTAGCCTTGAACTCTCACTCAGGAGCATTTACCACTTCTGAAGCTTGAACCACAAATACACAAGTTTGCTTATGATGTTAAAAAGACTATTTGTAAAAAGAATAGTCACAAACCAAAACCACACACACACACACACACAGAGGGAAGCTCTGTGTGTGTGTGGTTTTGGTTTATGTAAACTATAAAAAGATTTGGAATCTGTTACTTCCCTTTTAAAGTTAGAGCACAGCAGCCTTCAAACATTTCAGTAACACTGATAACTGAAATTACTGTTCAGAAATAATAAATGGTTTTGAATTTGTTGGCCCACTGTACATTTATTTTAAAAGTATTAAAATAATGACGATGTTAATGTTTAGGAAAATTAACAGATGTATCCCATTTAACTAAACTAAGACTCACCAGTGAAGGAATGGTCCAGAGCAGCACTGACCTCACATTCACAACTGAAACAGCACCTCTATCTCACTGGCTACATGTAACAGAACAGCAGAAGTGTGTTGTTGGCCCTGAGTACATTTAGTCCTCTAGAGCACGTGGGTTACCCGAGACAAATACCAAGTACTTGCTTCATTTTAAACACTGGCTGGTTACACAGCTATCAGATGAAGTGTAGAATAATCTGAGCAGAAAACAAATTTCACTGTTCAAAAACTTGCATACTTCACCGTACGTATACCGCGGACACCAAATAGCATCTCTAAACTAATAATCTTGCAGACCAAATTCACGTACTTACAAAGTATGTCTTGGAGTGATCGCCACACCAGTTATTACTGGAATGCCTCTGAGGACAACAGTCAGTGCAGTTACGTCATTAGTCTAATAACAGAAGACAGAAAAGATCAGTGAAGAGGCATTTTTACCAAGGACGAATCAAATAAGGAGTAAAACTGATTGGTCTAAAATAGCTCAGTATTATCAATCTAGATGAGTCTGAAGATTAACACTAATAAACTGCAAAACCAAAATAATCACCATCCACTTGATATCCTGCATTGATTCAGTCAGTTTCTTATTTTAGACTTGCAGACTTCAGTGTAATCTGGGGAGTGCCGGCCCACAGCCTAAAGGAAGACTCCCTCAAGATTGCTGCTGACAGTTCCATTAACCTCAAGAAATGAATAAAAAAGTAGAAAGGGGAAGAAGGGGAGAAGAATCAGCACATTATTTATAAACTGAATTAATTCTTACTGACTGTGGAAAATAAAATGTGAACTATAGAAACAGGCACGGGGGAGGGGAGGGCTGGTTCCCTCTGAGTACTCTGCTTAAGTAAAGTTACCGATGTATATTTCCATCACTGAAAAGTAAAATCTAGAGTTTTATCCCATCTCAAGTCAACTGAGTTGAGTTTTACAACCAAAACTATTGGTAACTTACATAAAGTGAATGTTGATAAAAACAAGTTGCTAAAAACTGAGTTATGTCAACTTTTTAGAAAATTATGCACTACATGAATATTTACAGTGTCGATTAACCTGCCTAAAATTGTGTTGGTCCCCCTTTTGCTGCCAAATCAGCCCTGACCCATTGAGGAATGGTTTCCACTACACCCCTGAAGGTGTGCTCTGGTACCTGCACCGAGATGTTAGCAAAAGATCCTCTAGGTCCTGCAAGTTGTGAGGTCCGGACGCTATAGATCGGACTTTGGGGACCAGGTCAACACCTCAAACTTCTTGTTGTGCTCCTCAAATTATTCCTGAACCATGTTTGCTTTGCGGCAGGGGCATTATGTCCCGGTGAAAGAGGCCACAGCCATCAGGGAATGCCGTTTCCGTGAAGCGGTCTGCAACAGTGCTTAGGTAGGTGGTGCGTATCAAAGTAACATCCACATGGTTGACAGGACCCGAGGCTTCCCAGCAGAGCATTGCCTAAAGCCACAAACTGCCTCCACTGGCTTCCTTTCTTCCCGTAGTGCATCCCAGTGCCAGGTGTTCCCCAGGGTAAATCAGCTGGTGCTTTTCTACTTGAGCACTCAAAGCACTTTACACAACATGCCTCATTCACCCATTGATGCAAACACTTCTTAAAAAATAGCATGGACACCCTCATTGCCCCATACACAACAAACTGTGATGCAATGTGTGTTCTCACACCTTTCTATCAGAACCAGCATGAACTTTTTCACTAATTTGAGCTGCAGTAGTGTGTCTGCTGGACCGGATCACCCACTCTAGCCTTCAGTCCCCATCTGCATCAATGATCCTTGGTGGTCCATGATCCTGCTGGTGGTTCACCACTGCAAACTTGGACCCCTTTTGATAGCTACTGACCACTGCAGCAGTGACGTGCGGTGAGGTTTGTGACGGGTGAGGCACTGACTCGTCTGGAGTCGGAAGTTTACGTATATTAACCCAAAATAGAAGCTTATGTTTCAATTATAATTATGCTTTATTCAACGCCATACTGGTCAACAATGATGGCAAGACAAACAAAATATTTAATGTAAGGTTAACTATTTCTAAATAAAAACAAACAAAAACGTGTCTTATCTTGCCTTTATTTAAAGGTGAAATCCATGCGCCCATCCTTCTCCCTGCACTGATGCAGCCCCGCCCCCTCTCGGTGCGGCGCGGTACTTTCGGCCTCACTGCGCATTTATGAGCGATCACAAAGAATAAACGTTCATTTATTCAGTTTATCAGACAGACTGTGCAACATCAGCATGTGCATGTATAACCAAACATGTATATATAAAGAGACTGCAATGGGCATGCGCCAACCACCTGCTTCATTACTTTCCAATCAGAAATGAACCTAACCCGTGTCTGTGGCCCAGGTGGGCACAAGGAGAACACACAAACCCCACACAGAAAGGCCCGAGCCGAACAACCAGGCCACCAGGTGCAAACATAATACACAAAAGTTTGCTGTAAATGTGGAAAAATTGTCTCAATAAACACACGACAATATTGTTTAGAGTCTAAAGCAAGCAGGTTGTTTTTCCCTTTTTAAAAAAAATAAAAATGAAACAGTAAACCTTATTATTAAACGTCAATAAATTCTTACATTTTGTAGCATATATCCCCCCTTTTTTTTCCTAAATATTTTTATTAGAGTGAATCAACAAAATTTCAATAAATGTATAATTCTTATTGAACATATGCACCTATGACCACACTTAATATAATACTGACAAAATAGTGCATCAAAAATGACAATACCGTGCACTAGTTTCAGTTTTATTAAACAAATGGAAACAATAAAAATAATCAAGTAAAAAAATAAAATAAATAAAACATCTCAGCTCACTAAGATCAACGCAAAAACAAGCTCAACAGGCGTACTGTGTTTGAAAAATAGGAACGAAAACTGCATTTTTGTTGTAAAATCCTTTGTGTACAACCTTGTGATTTACAAATTATTTGACACATTAATGATTTTCGTTTCCTGTCATAACAATCGTATGAATTCTGACCACATACTGCTAAATTCTGTCTTATCTTATAAATATCTTTCATTCGGTGACGTCAGGCCTAGATGAAGGCATTGCTGCCCTGATTAATCAATATTTAGATAGCACATCACAATCGCAGCCTTCAGTCGAATAAAAGTCGTGTCTCTTTAACTGAGGTATCCTCAGGACGGGGTGGGGGGGTGGATGGGTTCATCGGGTTCATGTAGTATTGGACGCCTCCTCCCATTTCAGGTTGGCTGCTTGCTTGGCTTCCTTAGTAAAGGGGGAGGTTTAAGGCAAATACTTGATAGAAAATGGAATGGAAGTTTGAAGTGGAAACAGCTAAATAGGAGAACTTGACCTTTACTCGGTACACAGAAAGTCAAGCAGCTGATGACTAGCTGCCATTTTCGGGTCATTCGAGGCATCTCGCTAAATTGTGTGTTGCTCCTGCAAGTTGTATGAGTAAGCCTGCTTTATTCGCCTCTTAATTCCCACCTGGAATGGACGGACGCTTTGTCCTGTGCTGTCTAGCGGCGGAATATAAATCATGATGGCTGATGGCTGTTGCAAAGGAATGGAAAGAGGCAGGGGTAAGATTGCATCAGACTCTTTACCAAGACATGCGTTTCCTCAGCAATATGTTCAGACGTGGTCACAACAGCAAGGGAACGACATCCAGGAATTAGCGTCCAAACGCGTCGACATCCAGAAGAAACGCTTCTATCTGGATGTCAAGCAGAGCGTACGCGGCCGCTTCCTCAAAATAGCAGAGGTGTGGATTGGAAGGGGCCGTCATGATAACATCAGAAAGAGCAAGCTGACGTTGTCTATGTCGATGGCCCCCGCTCTACGCTACTGTCTGGGAGACTTTATAGATTATTACGCCCGCATTGGACTGCGGGGAGGGCTGGCGCCTCCGCAGGTCGAGGAGCACAGCAACAATGGCCAGGGCCGCGGCAACGACTCCCGCAAAAGAGCGCCGGAGCAGCAGCAGCACACGACCCTGTCTCCCACCGGCTCGGCCGTGTCCGACGACCACGCACACCGCGTTCTCAAGAGCGAATTCATCGAGAGAGACAACAGAAAGTACTTTCTAGACCTGAAAGAGAACCAGAGAGGTAGGTTCCTCCGCATACGCCAGACTGTGAGCAAAGGACACGGCACAATGGGCTACTACGGCCAGGGCATCGAGCAGACCATCGTGCTGCCCGCGCAGGGGCTCATCGAGTTCCGAGACGCGCTGTCGCAGCTCATTGAAGACTACGGGGACGAGGAGGGCGACGAGCGCGGCCGAGCGGGCTCCACGAACCGCGGCGACAACCCCGAGCTTCCAGAGGCTGCGTCCTTCCGAGTGGACAACAAAAGGTTTTACTTTGACGTGGGCTCGAACCGCTATGGCATCTTTTTAAAAATCAGCGAAGTGCGCCAGCCATATAGAAACACCATCACGGTGCCCCTGAAAGCCTGGGCCAGGTTCGGAGAGAATTTCATCAGGTACGAGGAGGAGATGCGACGAATCTTTTCTTGTCATAAAGAGAAGAGGACAGATGGCCGGCAGGACAGTGAGGAGCAGGAGGACTGACCTTCACGGTACTTTTGCATGTAGCCTAGTTTAGGGATTCAGCTCTGATGAAAATGTTTGTCCAGATGTGACAGTCACATGACGTAGTGTATGTGGCCCTACCGTAGTACTCCTGTACTTCATTAACATTTCAGTTTATTTGCCAAGGGCTGGTAAACTCCAAATTTGAACATGCCAAGAAGTCAGTCATCCTCTCATCAGTGCTGTTTGATGCATTTCAGTGCCATCCCGGTCTGTTAGGGCTCTGAGCGACTCACCCGCCACACACACATGCGTAGCTTGTCATTTCAGGGGTGTACTGTACAATAACCTAGAGTTTAACTATAAGGTAAGGTGACACTATTGGTATCTTTTAATGTTTTGCTCCCAAAGCAATATGGTTAACAGTTTTATAACACACAAATGTACAGAAAGTCTGTCGGTTTAGATGAACTGCCATCGTGTGTGGAGTAGAGTTTGGTTTTTGTGAAAAGTGCAATGTAAGAAATGACACATGGAGAAAATTATTACTCTTTATTAATGAAGAGAATACCTCATATATTGCACAAGATTGGTTGCTGGGCCTCCAGCTAGCAAATAAGCCCCAAGCTTGAACTTGCAGTGCAATACACATGAGCAGCATTATCGAACACTTGCAACCCAACTGGACAAGTGGAAGAGAAGTTCAATTAGAGGAATCAGGTTTCTTTTAATTGCTACTTTTGTTGAATCACAAACGGGGGCTTTGGGAAAAGAGTGTTGTAACAGAGGAATGCTGCTTAGACTTGAAAAGACACACACACACACACACACACACACACATTGTGACATTCATCATATACTGCTGGTGTATGCTTCCTTTTCAGCGGTGCGCTTAATACCTGTACTGGAAGTTTGTCATTCATTTTAACAATTTCAGTCTATGTTGCCACACGTGAGACGCAGAAGATGCTGCTTTGTACGTCAATGAAAATGCCGGCAAAAATGAACTCGGACTCGTTCATTTTAGTGACACAGCATTTTCTGCAGTGCAGCGCTTTAGGCCAATCAAACATGTGCAAATGACCGGACTAGAATACCCTGCAACGTGTTAAATGTAGCACTGTGCTGATTTGCTGCTTACCTCGCCAGCATCACAATGAGGGGAGACATGTTGTGCTGTAGAAGGCTGCTTTAAACGAGTACAAGGACACAAAGCACTACGTGATGGCCTGTTTTTTGGATAAGCCTCCATGCTGGAGTCAGGATGCATTTCATTCACAAAAGTAGGAGAGGCAAAAGGATTTAAAAAAAACTTTAGAGGTACTGCTGCACCAGTGAGTCTATTCAACACAAGCACTTAGTCTGCATACACAAGAGTGTTTGTCTTGTGATGATGATATTTGTCTTAGTCAGCTAATTCAGATTTATACGCTAAAATTTTAGCTTTGAAACTTAAACGGTTGAAAAAGAACTGGCTTGTAGAATTGCTGACTGAGTAGATGACTTTATGAATAAATATATTTACTTTAAAAACACTTGGAGTGGTTAATAAAACTAGAAAATAGCGATATAAATGCAGGTCCATTCACCAATCCAAAAATACACCTTGAATAGAAGAATGAGAAACACTGACTGATGTCTAACCTAATGATCGCTTAGCAAGTGTGTTACAGGAGATACAGTATTTATACTATAATTATATCCAAATACTCACATTTACACACTATATTGTCAGAAGGAAAGGTATTTTACATGTGTTCTGCTGAACACACAAGATGGTCATATGCTTTATTTAGCGGCTGCTCCTTCAGTGCCTGCACTGCTGTACATTTAGCATTTGACAGAGCCTGAAGTCATACACAGCCGTGAAGAAATAGACCTGAAGTGAGAAAAGCTGCCCCAGGGTGCATGCCTGCTGGGTGTGTGTGTGTGTGTGTTGCTGTTCCTTCACATGAATTTGAAACATACAGCTGAAGTGCATTGATGGTAGATGAGCACTAAACTAAGAAAGACGAGGTCTTTGCACTGAGACCTGGATGAACATGCCTCTGCTTTTTCCAACCTTTTAGACGTTCACCTGTTATAATCGAGCAGTTTCTACAAATTCTAAACACTTTGGCAAAAAAAGAATCATTCTTTATTTTCAGTATTTATTTGTGGCATGAGGAGGTAACATTTTGCTTAGGTAATCTGTTTCTGTCATCTCAGGAGCCCTGTCATTTATCCTGCAGGACCTTAGTGTACTGATTTCCAGTTTAGGAACTACTGGTGTAAATGTTCCCAATCCTAGCTCAATATTTTTGACTTTAATTTTTTGCAGATGTGCAAAATAAAGAGCATTTTATGTCATTTTAATTTATGCCCCTAAAAATTTTTATACAGAAAGGAAAATAATAAAATCAAACATCAAAGTTTGTCCCTTATGTGATACCTTAGGTACCTTGCTGCTTAATGTTTGGGGGGTTTTTGACATTGTGTGGTGCTATGAAAATGTTTTGACACATTTTCTTGTGAGGTTGTTGTTACCCAGTTTTCAGTATTACAGCTCAGGTCTGTATTTTTTTTAGCATGATGTAAAAAGATTAAGGTCAAGGTACAAACTGCGTTTATTTCCTTGATGTCAGCAAACACCTCAGCACTTACTGGTAAACTGGGAGTGTTGTCATAGAAAGGGCTCAACATCCAGCTCAAATGGGTCTATAAACCATCTTTATACCAGTATGCTTGTTTCTGCAGAACCGTGTAGTTTACCTTTCCAGCAAGTTTTGAAGTTGTGTGAAAGTGTAAATGTCTTGTGCATTCTTTTTGGCTTTGAGTCCTTAAAATCCATCCAAGTGCTGCTACTTCATTTAAGCTTGGATGGCATTTCGCTGTACATTTAGCTATGTTTGTACTCTGTGACCAGTCTGAAAGCAGAGCTGGTCTCACCGACAAAGAGCCCAAACCAGACTTTGACATAAGCGTCATACAACTGCGTTTACGCAGGTGACAACCTGTTCCTAAAGTAATGAATGGATGGATGAACAGTTAACCTAAACCCACTAACTGCAAGCATCAACTCAACAAGTTGAATAGAATCAGTTAATACTTAATAAGTAGTAATTTTAACATGAATTACTTAGTTCCAGTTGCTTTTGTTCACTTGTACTACCCTTGAAACCCGACACAGTATTTTACTGTGAGTGAAAATATCATTTCTGTTGTAAAAAAAAAAAGAAAAAGATTAGTAATATAAGCAGATTAAAACACTGGGAGTCTTTCCAGCAAGAGCAAATAGAAGGGCATCTTTATAAGAAAAGTAGTTGACATTGCAGTTGAGATGCACCCTTTGAAATTAGATAGTATTCATTCTTACTTAGACGCTTGATGTATTGTTGGAAGTTGTTTCGCTGAAGCATGCAACTTTTAAAATGATCATGTAGGAAAGTCAGACTTCCCAGCAGCTGCTGATGCAGATGTGGGGAGGTTAAGCACATATCTGAACAAAACATATGTGATACATCACGTCTGATGTTGGGCTCTTTGTCTCAGTGCAGCTGTCATCTCTGTTTAATGGATTTGAGATTTATTGGTACAAAGAGGGGCAAAAAAGTTTAAAAATGATTTAAAAAAAGAGTTAACTTTTTTGTAGTTTTAGTAGCTGATTCTTGTAATGCCTTTAGTGCTTGAAAAGCACGGGACTAGTTGGGTTTGGTGTGTGTGTGTGTGTGTGTTGTACAGTCTGGTGAAGAGTGTAAGTTGTTTTATTTTCATACAAATGGCAAAATATATATTAACTGGGTACAATTCAAAGCACAGTTTATTTTGAAAATTTAATTGAAATTAAATGATTTAATAAACGTATTAGAGTAAAGCATTGATTGTCACTGAATTAGGCAAATTTTCTCATCGTCAATGACTTTATGTTGACTTTATGTGACATCCTTTAAAGTTATAGTGGATATTTGTTTCATAAATTCCAAAACGAACAGCACTTTAAATAAAAGCTGCACTTTTGTTCTGCTGCTTTGTAATCAGTTGACATAGAGGGACCATTTCTAGCTATGCCTTTGGTGTAAAGTGACAATCATGGTTCCCTGCTTGACGAATCTGATGAGCTGTGCTTAAAAATTTCCATCAGTGTCTGTGTTGGTGTTGGGCAGCTTAATACTGAGGAGACACTCTGGAGTTTAACTTCAATATGTGTAAATTCATGCTAATGCCATATTAAATAGTCACCATATGTACCGAGACTCTAGAATCTCTCAGAATCATGTGAAATTAAATGTTCATGCCAACATAATTCTATAAAGTTGACATGAACGGTGTGAAGATAACTGTACTTGAACAGAAAACTACTGCTTATAAAAGAATGTCAAATATTGTTAATTGTTATTTTGAATGACAATTGACACATAACATCAAAATATTTTAGTGGTATCCTTTTGTCGGGCACTGAATCACTTGAAAAGTGAAAAACCTTTTTTTAAAATTTTGCACCTGTGTTGAATTATGATGCAGCATAGTTGAAACTGGGCTGTAGCGTGAATCGTGTGCACAGGGTGTGCTGTAGAGCTTCTCTATAGCATAGTTTGTTCTGTTATTATTCCCCACACCACCAAACTGCATCAGAATCACTAATCACTGGTGATGAAAAAGAATTGGGTAAATTTTAGCAATTTTTGCATTTAACATCTGTCAAACTCTTGATTCACTGAGATTTTGGATGTCATGGTATCCTTATTCACCCCATCAGCTTTCAACTCACATTTATGTATAAAACAAACATGGAAGTCCACTAAAACGGCAAAGATCTGTGTGAAACAGATGCATTTGCATTGAAGACTTGATAGATGTAGAAAGTGATAGGCTTTTAGTTTTGTTTTATAGTTGATAATTACTCTTTTCCATTTTTCCTAGAATTGGTTCAAGAGAATGTAGTTCATAAAACATCATAGGTACATTATGTATAAATGATTAAAGTACAGTAAATACACTGTTTAACAGGCAGACATAAGAGGTTATAGATTCCTGACATTCCTCACAGAAAATAGGTGCTGTGGTCAGCTTGACTTCAGTGACAGTGGGGGCCACTTTTGTAGTTTTTATGTTTATCTTCTAGGTTACGTACATTGAGTTAACAAGTAATGTAATGTGATGATATACAAAAAAATTGCCATTGCCGTTGATGGAGTAAAAATAGAAACAACAACAAAAACGTTTATTTCAGTGCAACTGAACTTGGCTTCTCTAATGTGTAACAATGCAGTGTATCCAACTTTTGAGACACAAATAAAAAGCAAAAGAAAAAAAACAGGCCCAACTTTTTTCACAAACTTTCACTCTTTGAGTTTGACAGCTCGCTGAGGATGACAATGACAATACGTGACAATTCGCTACATTAAATTAGCGTGATTCTTTTTTTGTGCATTTCCAATTTTAAGAGTGAGATTTTCTTGTCCAAATGATGTGTCGTCAATCTTGCTCTGAATACGACATTTTCATTAAAACGCGTGTTATGCTTTTGTCAGGATCACAGTCATCACAGAAGTATCAAAGCACAAGAAGCGTCATACGCAGCTGTATTTGACCACTTTGAGTGCTCAGAGTACAAAAGCACTACATATGTACAAGTCTGTTTATCATTTACCGCATGTGCTCTTCATCGTCACGCAGGTGTCCTCCCACAGAAAATCAGTCAAAACTGGAAAAAAAAAAGAAAGAAAATGATGTGCTCAGAATAAGCTGATCTTTATGTTGTTTTTTTTTAAATGACTAGTGTGTCATTCATAGTGTGAAACCAGTTTCACACTATGAATATTTTCAAAGGTATAATCTGTTGAAGTACATGGGTTGGGTCCAGTACTTTGAATTAGCAGTATTTCTTCCATAATATTTGATCCCTCATAACTTCATAAGTACAGCACAAGAAATTTTCATTTAAGCTCTGGTAAAAACTGCAGCTTAGTCAATTTTACATCCACTCCAAGTGTCACAATGTAAGACAAATAATTTATTCAGCTTGATTTCTTTTCATAATCAGTAGCATCAGCATCATGAAGTATTTTGTAATTTCAATAGAAAAAAACTTCAACTTAATGTCTGCTAAACTTGAAAAAGTGCACATTTTGTTACCTTTAAGAGGTTATATTACCACGTGGGATATATGTGATACAGCATTTTAAATATCCCCTTTACCAACAGTGTCCAGCTTCTGTCCGTGATTCCTTCTGTGTCATTTTTCAAATACAGTTATATCTTCCACACCCATAAATGTAAGTTGTGGCTGTGAAGCGGAGACACAACATTGCTGTGCTCTCTTTTCAGTTTATTGCTTCATTGCTTGTTCAGCTTGTGCCAGTTTCCTTTGACATGAAGACAGCCTGTCCTTGTGACTCACTTTACTAAACTTTAGTGGGAAATATCCAATTGCTATGAAACGTGTTCAGTGCAATCTCCTCCTCTTTTTTTCTTTTGTTTCCCCTCTGCAATCCAAGTCTTTCAGCTTGTGTATTTATGATGTTATGCAGACTCAAAATTTGTGGAAAAATAACATAAAATTTCAACCCATCCCTTTGAACTTTGAGGACCTGTAACTTTGACAGTTTTCATAGTACGAAGATAACATTTTGCATGGCTTCATTAAATATGTTAATGTATTAAAAAATCCAGCTGATTCTGAGGGTGTCTGGTGGGAGGCACTGCTTATTTTTTAATGGAATGACCCATGTGCAAACTGCTGGTATGGTCCTTTAAATGAGATGAGAATATCTCCAAATCCACAAACAGTAAAAAAGGCGACAGGCTGAGGGCTACAGGTCGTTACACTTTAACAAAAAGCGTGACAAAAAGAAATCTGGACTGTTAACTGGATCTGAAGTTTCCAGCCCTGACGCCTTAAAGCATCTGCACAGTTTGACTGTGATTCATGTTCTTTATTTTAGCAGATTGCATTTATTCAGTGTAGTCATCTGAAAACTAGTCCTCCTGGGATCATTGCTATAAATTTGGATAATATACTCACATCCATGATGATTTAGACAGCATTTTTTTTTTTAAAGAAACACAGGTAGAACTCTATTGAACTGTATGTGTTTATATGGTTGTGGTTGTGCAGGCAGAGTGATGTGAATGTACGCATACTGAAGAAGACCTGCTGAAGTTGTTTGTAGTTTTGCTTTCAACTCATCATCAGATTTTTGGAGTGGGAAATGTAGAGATATAAATGTTTGCTAATCTTTTAAAAATTGAGTGGAAACTGAAAATGTGAAAATGTGTAAATTTATATTACTGTAATGTAATGCATTGGTGTGTCCTATATTCATGTAAACTAACCCTTAAAAAACAAGGAAGTTTTGTACTCTAGCACTTTCTTTACTGTGTACTGTAAAAAAAAAATCATCTACATGTAAAGTACTGTATTAATATTCATTACTTGCCTTGTAATGTTTGAAATGATGCTACATTTAGAAATGGTTATCATGTTTTAGAGTGTATGCATGTCAATGGTTGGGTCCCAGTATAATAGGAAAATTATAAGAAATAATATGGTGCTATGTTATATTATATAAAGGTGCTTCTGTGGACCCCATGAATGCATGCAAAGAGGATCTATCAAAAGTAGATAAAAGAAAATTGATGTCCTATTGCTGTTCTCAAATAGTGCTGCTTCCCAAAGATGTCAGAAATTTGGAACATCCAACTTTCTACTTGTTAAAATGCAACAGTCCTTCAAACCAGAATTCCGACTCATGTTTACAATAGAGAAATCTGACAGCACGTCAGTGTTCCCAGCAAACATGAGTACACCGTTACTTCCACTCCTCCAAACACGTCGAGTGTTAGATGACTGGAATGTAGCATTTTAACTTGGACAAAGAAAGTTTCAGTGTTGCCCATGTTCATCCCTGTTGTTGTTTTTTTGTTTGTTTTTCCCCCCGAGATACATCACTGGGATGCGTGGAGTGTAGGAAATTTCCAACTATGTAATGCATAGTATTTCCAAAATGTGTTGGATGTGCACCACCTGCATCAGGAACACATATCCTACATAATCACAGATGGTAAAGTTTATCTGTAAATAATACAATCAGCCTCTGCAGCCCTCGGATGAACCAGAATCAGTCTGATGTCCAAGATGAATTTGACCTTAGAGGCAGTCCCTCATTAGATGGTCTGTTTTTTATTTTTCAAGAAAAGCAGTCATGTCTATTTACAGTTACACTGCCCTTCTGACAAAGTCTACAGATCTACAGACAATCGAACAACATCATTTTTCACTCTTAATTCTTCTGATGTTTATTTATTAAATAATTTTTCATGTAGCAGTTTTTGGACAGCAAACATCAATATAGTCTTTGACGGATCAAAGTTGTCTGAGTTTGGAAAACTTTGTGTTGATTGTTGCTGGCAAAGAATTTGGAAAAAGAAAAAGTCTATGTCTATTAGTTGTATTGATCATTGTTGTTTTTTTTTTTCCCATTAAAAGATTTTGCAGGATTATCAAAGCTTTTGTTTTCAATTTCAGAAACCCACCCAGTGCCATGCCACAGTGTTACAGAAAGTTTATAGTAAATTTATATTTTATCATAAGATATTAGCATTTATTCCCAACTTATTAAAGGCCATGCATTAATTAAAACTGTTATACACTGTAATGCTTTGCATAATTTTGTCAAAATATTATCTGTGAGCGAAAGCACTGACAAAAGACTTGTTTGTGTCCTATTAATGATAACTCATTAACATGAGTCATGCAAGGCAGGTTTTAGGCATGCTATAATCATATAATAAACATATTTGAGGCAAACCTGCTTAATGCTATCCATTAAACTGATAGTAGTAGATAGTTGGGGCACTTATGGTAACAAAAAGGAAAGAACAAAAGATTAGGCTGGTGGTCATAATGCTAGAATAATGCTAAAAATGTGTCCGCACACACCTTAGGAAGTATATAGCTGCACCTCTGCAGACGACTTAGTTCTTATTATAATGATGCCAATCACAGAAAGTGACAATATTCTCAGTGGTTTATTTTTATTATGATATTAGCATTTCTGATTCCTGTTTTTTTGCAAGTCACTAAGGCTCATATTAAGATCTATTGACACCTGTAATTATGTGTTCTAGAACTTGTGCTTCCAGGAGGTTTGTGCCACCTAAAAATCCTTCTGCCGGGAAGCTGAGGGGGAGCACTGGCAGCTGACAGTATTTTGTTGTCATTGAATGCATCTTTGGTTAAAAATTTGATAAATTGATCTAATCCATATTGTGGATTTGCAGGCTACTTGAATGTAAACTTCATTTACATTCATAAAATTAATGTTATTTTAGTTCAACCTTTTATACCCTGGGAGATTATGGGCATGGGCGATAAGACTTTGTGTTATCGTGGCGATTCGGTGTTGGCAGAGTGGCGTGTTTGTGAGACGGGCAACTACTCAGCTAAAATGTTGTTGCGCCCCTTGTTTCTAAACTGTGACGCCCCCTGAAGACATAGACATGTATACCTAGACCCCGCATTGAGCGCTGACTCGCATATCTACGTCGCCGCCATATTGGAGGAGGCTAAAGCGGCCCTCATAACATGAGAGAGATGCTGCACTCTGGTGCTGTGTGGAGTTTTTCTAACCATTTTACAGTCAAAACGGGATCACGTGGGATTACCTTTCACAGGTGAGACTGACGAATTGTTTTTGATCATATTTGGCTATTCTAACATTTTGAAAAAAACACGTTTGTTGTGCCTAACAGTTTTCTAGTGTATATTAGTGCATATTTGAATGTGGGAATGAACGCATTAACTTAAATAACGTTGTAAAAAGGCGTTTTATGAAGTTCAGTCCATTCACTTGTATTAGTTCACAGCGCAGCATTGACTCCACCAATATGGCGGACACGCAGTTACGTCGCATCAGCGGGCCAGAATAAGAAGAATGTGGCGGAGGAGGGCAGCATTGCGCTCAGAGTACTGGCGGAAACGGGGAAAAGAAGAAGAAGAAGAAGAAGAAGCAGCAGCAGGGGAACGGGAAGAAGAGCGAGCATATGGTCACTAACGTAAGCGCACTTTGTCTGGTAGTAACAAGAATGTAGCCAGTTTAAAAATTATAGTTCTCCTCCTACGTCATTCCTCAGATCAGTAATCGTAGATAAATATGACATTTATTTCCGGGACATTATTTAGCTGGTGTCACCGGCGGTGTAAGATTGTGAATGACCACTGTGCTGATGTTTGATTTCAGTTCAACTTTCGAGGTGAAACATTTGCAGAGACAGCAAAAGTGAGATGAGCTGAGGACACAAGGAAGGAGCCCTTCACTGCAGACTGTGAGTTTTACTGAAATATCACACCTGATGTGTCATTTAGTTACGCGTGCCTTTTTAAAAAGAGTTTAGTTATGAAACACTGTGATCCGACTGTAAGTCCTTGCTGCACACTCAGCACTTTCTTACTTTAAGGTACTTAAGCTTTACGGTCTGGGAATGTCCATAAAGACAACAGAGCCTTCATTTCACGTGAACCTTGAGCCTATAAATCTTTATATTGTGCATTAAATACGCTTCAGAAAGATTTCTCTCCTGATCATTTGTGTTGACACCTCAAACAATCTCAGTTCCTTTGTCCAGAGGATTGTTTGTGATGTCACGTGCTTACAGGTTGCTAAAGGTCAAACAAACGAAAGGTCTTCCTAAGAAAATGGGAAATAAGTTCTTCAAACGTGTGCAAACATGCATGAAAATACATTAACACTTAAGAATACCTGACTGCAATGTTTTTTAAGGTGTGTAGCATGAGCAGGCAAACGCCCTCTGTCTGAGTGCAGGTAATATAAATTGTATGCATGATTAGATGTAGGGCTGACTTCCTCTAACCACACGAGTGTGTGGGAAAAATAATAATGGCAACGAGAACATGCACTCAACAGTGTCGGTGAAATTGTCAACACACATCAGCGCAAGTCACCTACATCATTCTTTAGTGCTTTTTTTGAAGATTTTATTTTTTTTTCGGTCCAAAATAAGGCAACAGGAGACTGTCATTTAAAATAAAAAAAAAAAAAAAAACAAAAAAAA
>VUQK01011089.1:12347-23561 GCA_015106715.1 Bujurquina vittata | reverse complement strand
TGCCACGGCAACTATATCTATTGTTTATACTGTCTGTAGTTTGAGATCACTGTTATGTTGGAAAATGAATCTTTTGTTAAGCAGATGCTTTCCAGCTGGTATTGCATGGTGGATTAAAATCTGGTCCTTTTCTGCATTCATAATTGCATCAGTTTTGACAAGTTCTCCAACACCACTGGTTGCAGGCAGCTCCAAAACCATAAGAAAGCCTCCACTGTGTTTTACAAATGGCTGTAAATATTCACTGCTGAGCTCCTCTGTACATATTGATGATAACATGAACCAAAGATTTGGATACATGAATCCATAAGACCTGTTGTCACTTTTTTCCAACCACTCTTCCATTGAATGCAGTAAAATGCACGTTTGCAAATAGGACAAGAGATTAATGCTGCAGAAAATTATTAAATTAAGAAATTGCTTTATTTTGTCAGAGATCAAAGTGAAATAATTTCTATTGATTAAACAGGTATTCTTCGTGTGTTTTCTGTATTCTGTTAGTGGTAAGTCCAGCAATGCAAAAGAGATTAAACAGGAGATTAGGATCAAGTATAAAAACATTTATTTCTGCATCACCAAATTCATGTCTGCCCTGACAATGCAAAACACAGTTTGCACATCAGTGGTTTTACTAAGGTGTGGCTGAACAGCTTGTACATATTCCCCCAGCAGAGAATCTATCTTGTACCTAAAACATGCTTTAAATAAAAGAATCAGTGTAAACGAGGTGCTTCTAGACAATTTTAAATCAAAGCTCCAAACATAACCTTTTCCCAACCAGCTTATGCATTCAGCACAAGTTATCACAGCGATTTAGCCAGGTTAAAAAAAAATAAATGTATCCATGATTATACATTTACTGAGCTCGATGTTTGTGAAATAATAAATGAGAACAGGCACTGTTAATTTTTTTTCTTCCACTGTATTTAAGTTATTTAATTTTTTTGGACTATTCTGTTTTGGTTCACGGTGAGAATCATAACTGCTAAATACTGCTGTCATTTACAGTTTTACTACTTTCTCCTTTTTGGGCACTGCAAACACCTGAGAGGACCTGACAGATTAGGATTATTTTTAATCTGAAGTATTGCTAAATTAATCTCTGTATAATCAAAATGCTGTACAGTAAACTGAAGACCATGTGACAGGGAATGGGATAAGACCAACACAGTCTCACATTAAGTTGGCAATGTTTATCTGCACACAGATGAAGCGAACAACTGAACTAAACAATGTTGTGTGTCTGATTAGTTTGCTTCCAGTCAGGTGATGCAAGTCGAGAGGCATTAGTGGAGTTTCAGTGGAGTCATGGAGGAGGACTGCAGACCTTTGCTGAGCTCAGAGCAGAGTGGAGAGGGCTACTTGCACAGAGGCTCCACAGATTCACTGGACTTCAGAACTAAAAGGTAAATAATGCTGAAATACTAAACTAATCAACACAAACAGTTTATCAGCATTCTGATTAGCTATCAAGTCATAGGTTCATGTTGTTGTCCTGTGCTTTTGTTGGCACCTTCAAAAAACACAGAGCCACAAAAATACTGAAGTAGTCAACCCTTTGAAACAACTATAGACAGATATCTAATGAAAGAAAAATCAGTATCTTAGTAATGTACTGGGCTTACAGAACTGTTTCAACTGTATCTGAACTGTAT
This sequence comes from Bujurquina vittata, assembly GCA_015106715.1. NCBI lineage: Eukaryota > Metazoa > Chordata > Actinopteri > Cichliformes > Cichlidae > Bujurquina > Bujurquina vittata. The sequence goes on along the minus strand of VUQK01011089.1, from coordinate 21,906 downwards.
CTTTGCATTGATTCTCGACTGAGCTGACCAACAGCATGCAAGCTAATCTTTGCTAGATAATAAACCATGTGCTTTATTACCTCAACATCTTGGAATTCACTTAGCAAGCAAACACTTAAATGTTAGCTGTGAGTGTCTATGTGTGAGTGTTGCATTTTCCTACCATCATTGCCTGTGTGAGTTAGAGTTTTAATCCAGTTCGGTATTTCACAGTGACCAACTACCTTTCTAGCATGCAAAGCATTAAAAACACTCCCTTCCAGCAAGTCTCATGTATGTTTGCTTTAATGCACTCATTTTCTTATTCAAGACATTTATGTGTTTGGAACATATTATACTTGAAATAATATAAAAACAGGTAAATGGTGCATATTGTAAGCAATGAAATCAAGGATATTACATTATTTTTATTGACTACTTTTAGGCCTTTCCATGTGGAACCCAATAACATCATAAATGACGGCGCACAGGAGAAAATCTCTGCTGAGGCGGCTGTACTCAACAGCAGACTACACTACTACAGTAGACTCATGGGCTCTTCTGATCGACTGTTGGTAGGTCGAGTCACAGTTAGTTTAAAGCCATAAATGCACCATCACAACCATAGCTACTGGGCAAAAATTTGCTAAGACCCAAAAAAAATTAGCCATCCTTCAAATTCTAGCATATACTTACTTTTTATTTCATGAATTGTCACAAAAAAGTTATCTTCATATAATTGCATGTTTATGTAGTTATCACGAGGAATTATGAACTGATGTGAATTTCAGACCTCCTGAACTACTTTTCAAAGTTTTGTGGTAACACTGAATCACTGACTGTAAATGAAGCTAACTTGTAAGGGAATGCTATTAAAGATATCAAAGTAATCCATTTCAGTTTCTACTGTCTGAGATGCACGTAACTTCACTTGTAGGATCTCTCTTTTTCCCCTCTAGAGTCCTCCAGACCATGTGATTCCCCAGCCAGATGAGATCTACATCTACAGTCCACTGGGAACAGCGTCCAAGGTGCCAGGCAGTGACCATGCCGCTAAAAACCCCAGTATCATTACCATGTAAGCCCTATCTGCATCAGTCCTGAAAACACCTTGAGCTACATGCTTTCTTTATACTTAAGTAGATGTAATTAACTGCTTTTTCTTCCTGTCACAGATTTGCTATATGGAACACTATGATGGGCACATCTATACTGAGCATACCTTGGGGTATAAAGCAGGTACCGTAATATCTTTTATTTCACACACTTCAGCTCATTTCTTTTGTAGAGTTGCACTCTGTGTGCGCATAAAGCTAAAAGCAAAAATATGAAAACAAATCTGCATTTTTGACTTTATTTCTTCAGGCTGGTTTCACTCTTGGAGTCTTCATCGTCATCTTCACAGGCCTACTGATGCTGTACTGTTGTTATATTGTCCTCAAATCACCAAAGACAATATGTAAGTCATTTTTATAGACTGTGCATCATTTTCTGGATATAAGAAACAGCTATGCCTTTGGTATTTTTTTGTAATACTTTTAGAAAATTATTGAAACCAGAAACTTGGCATTGCCAATCTCAAAAAGCAGAGGAGTGGTGAGAGACAAAAAGTGTTTTAGATTTTTCACACTGAAAGTATGAAGAGAATAAGTTTAAAAAGTTTCTTTTGTCCTGGATGACGGGGTTCAGAGCTATGCTGAACAGTAGTGGGGACAGAGCATCTTGCACTTGATGGGGACTTGTGCAGTTGGCTTGAAGTTGCCCCTAATGTTCTCCACATCCCCATTGAGTTCCTGATGAAGGCTCTAAGGGTCCTTTTGATCTTGTGTAGTTCTAGGCACTCCAGGATCTATGTGTAGGTATCGAGTCATAGGCTTTCTTGTAATTGATTCAAGTGTGGTGCAAAGGTTGGAACCTTGGATGGTTCAGTGGAGAACATCTGTTTTATTCTCCTGGCTTCTGTATCTCTGGTATGCATCTTCAAGCAGTTGGCCAAGTCTGTGAGTCTTTGCTTGGCAGTTTCTAAGGCCTCAGCTATTAGCAGCTTTTTCATTACAGCTTTCTGTAGCTCTTCCGTCCGTGCTGCCTTGATCATAGCCTCTAGTTGTCTTTTCCATGGTGGGTACGGTTCCTTGTGGTTATTCATCTTATAGCCAAGCATCTCAAGGATGACTGCTGCCGTGGCATAGATCAGCTGGTTGGTTTCAGTGATGGTTGAAATAGGGACTGTCTGTATTCACATCTTCTAGTAGACTTTCAGAGGGTACTCACGTAGTCTTGGTAATTGGTCACAGGGGTCCAGGTTTCCATCTTAGCCATGATCTTATCTTTCAGGTCAGCTACTCTGGCATTCAACATACCAGCTGTTATTGGAGATTGGTACCCAATCTCAGAATGTGGGGATGATGACATCTCCCCCTTGACCTGACGTCCTGGCTCCCCCCTTGTCATAGTATTTGTTGTATCTTGTCAATCTCTAGTTGTTCCAATGTCAGTGTGGATGTTGGGTGTCAAAGAGTCCATAGGTCCCACATCCTCTTCATGTAACTCCTTTCACTGGGTTACATGAATAGTAGCATTCCAACAGTTCCCGATTCTCATCTCGTGTCCCCTTGTGCCATATCCTTGTTCCAGTAGCCAACTAATCATTGGCATGCCCTGGTTCCTGAACACCTGATGCGGACCTTGTTAATTCGGGAAAAGTCCTTTTTATGGCTTTATCTCTCTTGCTCATATTCCAGGGTAGGCTTGGGTAGCATGGTGGGGTCTAGCCTAGAGAACCCTTACTGGATGCATGCACTGGCTGGGATTCAAACCTCCAACCTATTGTTCTAAAGATGGTAGTTTTACTACTAAAAAAACAAACAACAAAATGAATTAACATAAGTAAAACACTGAAGCTTAGCACTGAAATCATCTAAAATTATTCCTGAACCAAAAGGTGATTTGTCCTGCTGCATTTCCTAAAAGGCTTTGGAGAGAAACTTTAGCTCATATAGTTAACATTTGTCACCACTGTGCACTATGAAAAATGTAAATTTTGTGATTAAAATTTGAAGTTAAATAAGTGAACCACATGGTCACCTCTGCAGTTACTCTTTGTACTCTCTCTAGCATATGTGGACACATCAGACTGGGAATTTCCTGATGTTTGTCAGTACTACTTTGGAAAAGTTGGTCAGTGGTCGAGCTTGATGTTCTCTATGGTGTCACTTGTTGGAGCTATGGTAGTTTACTGGGTCCTCATGTCCAACTTCCTCTTCAACACGGGACAGTTTATTTACAGTAAGTAACAATGATTTTATCAGCATGCCTTTCTATGTGTTCACTGCTGGTTTGCTTATGCGACTGTATATGGAGACTTCAGAAAAAAGTCAAACTAAGAGCTCAGCAAGCTTTAATTAACTATAATAATAATGCTCATGCTGTGCCCAATGTTTGTAATAGCTCACCCAGCTGTTGTGAATGTACTGGATGACATTAAAGATAATGTTACATTATGTTTCAAGTTTTTGTGTAGTTAAAACCACTCAAGGCAAGACACAATGAGAATATCTCTGATATTTGCACAAAAGACATCTATGTTGCACAAAGACTTTGTGGGGAAAGATGAAAAAGAATTAGTGGTTTTATCTCTAAATTAGCAAGAAAACTGCTTTTAGCTGATGGCTTCCTCTTCTGTCCGTAGACCATGTTCACAATATCAGCGTGCCAGATTCAGAGTTTGAAACCAACGGTTCAGAAAAAGGTAAGTTGCTTGCTCAGTGCAGATTTCAGATTTATCATAGAACTTTTAGGAGAGGTTATAAATTTCACCTGCAATATATGCAGGGAATCATAAAGTTGCTGCTTTGAAAAGAGGAAACTTTAAATGTGAGTGTGCCTGTTCAAAATGTGGGTTTAGAGGAGAGTTTTAGACCATGTTGTAAAAGTGCAAGCTTTTTGTCTTCTGCCTGCCGTTGAAGTGTCACAAAGAAGGAGTAGCATTTTCTCCAGGCATGACATCCCAGACCTAGTCATCCCAAGGACAAAACTCCCAAACACAAGCTAAGCAACGTAGTGTCTGCTCTGCATCTGCATCGAGGAGTGCTCGGACCTCACAAACGCATTGCGCAACATAGAAGAGCCACCTCGATAGGACAAAACTCAGCTGTACTTCTACACCTAAAGTATAAATCCACTGGTGACCACTGCCATCCTTGAAAGAATGCCCTTCTTTCAAGGATGGCAGTGGTCACATTTTGGACTGAGAAGAAGGAGGACTTAAAGAGTCCGTCTATAAGAAGTCCAGTTGGCTTTTTTTTTTCTTCTTCAAACTCCAGAGACTACCGTGACCTGGATGACTGAGAACCTACACAAATAATAGTTTTTTTTAATGCTTGTTTATATTGTGTAAACATAGAAGTACTGTTTTCATTGTTGCTACCCATCCTTAACAAATATCTTGTCATGTTTTTTGATTTGATGTAGGTAAATGAAATTATTCTTTGTTCCAGTTTCTGCACTGCACACTATAGAGTCTGAAAATAGTTTGTTCTCAATTAGCTGGTCACTTAACTGACAGTGTCTGGCTATGTTTTGTTCATTTGTTCACCAGTCATCTGTCCATACCCGAACACGGACCCTGAAAGGAATGATACCATCACCACCCTTTACTTCATTGACTTTCGAAATGATACGTCTGTCAGCTCTTTCGAGCAGTATTGGAGTAAAACCAACACCGTCCCCTTCTATCTCATCATTCTGCTGCTTCCACTGCTCTGCTTCCGCTCAGCTTCCTTCTTTGCAAGGTTCACCTTCCTGGGTAAGACATGAAGAGCAAGATTGCGCAGGGAGCATTGTTTGAGATTAGTCAGAAAGCTTGGGCTTTGCAATTAGTCTGTACTGGAATTTATTCACAATGCACTGTTGGCATTTGAACAACAGTCCAGAGCTGAGTTTTGAAAAGTGACCTGGATGACCAGCATAGGAGCATATTCTTTTGTCACATCCTTTTGACTGAAGACTCAAAAACTTTATTAGAAATGTCTTTGTAGACATGTGTTCTCATCAAGAATTTAATTCATTCAGAATCTGTTAAAAGATGAATCAGTGGAGAATGCAGAAAAAAAACGTCATTATTTAGCTTACTTTATTTTACCCCTCAGCCTAAAACAGCTGATGGAGTATTATCACCCCACTGGGCAGCCAGCCGGTTTTATGCTTTGTAAACACAATTACTCGAACAGTGTGACCCAGGATGTTCAAATTCCCACCTTAGCTGCATCCACTAAAAATCTTGGACGTGTTTGAGTGTCAGTGACCTTGACCTCAAGGTAAATGTCAGAACCCTGATGCATGATTATTCATTTTTCTCTGTCATGGATTTAAAGGGAGGCTGCCTTTATTTTGATCTGTGGTGAAATGCAACACTTTTCATGGCTTTCATTCAGACAACATGTGCGCTTGATTAAATGAACATACTTGATCAACAGTATGATCTGGAGTCAGGATTAGTCAGTTCAGAGTTGATGGTTAACTACAGAGATTGTTAAATCTGCTTTCGGTGGAATTCCTTCTGAATGTGTTGCTTTACGTGTTCATCCATTAATGTGTCAATCTCATTCATCCATCTTGTACAGGCACCATATCAGTGGTCTACCTGATTGTACTGGTCACTGTCAAAGCTGTCCGCCTTGGCTTCCATCTAGAATTCCACTGGTTTGACAAAACCCAGTTCTATGTTCCAGGTAAACCTTCTGCAGGTGTTAATGCCTCTTTTTCTTTCTTTTAACAGCAACTTGGCATACTTGGTATCCAGGAGTCCAGTTTTATACAATGCAATGTAGTGAAAAATAAATAGTTTGTAAAATTAACCAGGGAGGAGAAAAAAAAAAAAGGTCAAAACCACCACAGTAGTACATTTGTCGTAACAATTTGATGTGTAAATCCCCGACGGTCACCATTTTAACAGAATTAACGTTTGTAGAAGCAGTCTGCATGCTGAGGTGCTTGGTTTATACACCTGTGACCATGGAGGTGATTAGGACACCTGAATTCAATGATTCAAAATGTGACCCTAACAGAGAAAAACAAAGTTTGGATTTTCTTTTACATTTAAACTACATGCATGGCCATTGCATCCACTCTTCCAGGCAGACATATCAGTTATTATTAACCTTTTCTGTTTGCTTGCTCTGACACCTTATCAAAATTGGATCTTTTCAATGAATGTTATACTGCTGGAAATCTTGTTTTTCTCTTAAATTTGTAAGAAAAATGCATTTGTGGGTTGTGCCCTCGAAAAACTTGCGAAATCTTCTTTACCAATGCCAAACCGCTCATTCTACTCTTGTTTGGTGTGCTTTATTGGATTGGATGATTGAAGACTGAAGAGACAATGCATTGGCAATTAAACAATTTATTCATTTAACAACCAGTGGCCCAGCACGATGTGAAAGAACCACACGCATCCACAACAGCCCGGCACCTCCTTCTCATGCTGGTCACCAGCTTGGTCACACACTGCTGTGGGATGGCATCCCATTCTCAAGCCGACCAACGTATCAAAGTCAACCAATGTGGTCGTGTTGGTCACTCTGGCATGAACCGCACACCCACAAGTGTTCAGTGGGGTTGAGGTCAGGACTTCAGGAAGGCCATTCCATCCTCTCCACTCCCAAATTCTGCTGTAGTCTCTGATAAATTCTGCTCTGTGGGGGTGAGCATTGTCATCTTGGCAGATAGTTTGTTCCAGACTGTGGAGATATGGGATTGCCACTGGTTGCAGAATCTCATCGCGATATCTCTGCATTGAGATTGCCTCCAATGATGACAAGCCTGGTTGCCAGCACGTAGTTGTACCAGAAGCTCTGAACAAGAGTCAGTAGCAGAATAAGCTGTTTGACATCGGCAGAGAAGATTTGGCAGGTTTTTCATGGGCGCAACCCACATACTCATCTCTGCTGCTTCACCCACAAATGCATTTTCCGCACAAATGTGGCTCCATGTAAGGGAACTAAACAGCCTTATTGTAAAGAAGCATTGAAACAACTAAGAAATAAATGACCAAACACAAATTTGTTTCCTTTCTCTGCTAAGTTTATATATAAATTTGTTTTTCAAGCACATCTTTTAGCTTGAATATCAATGTTATGAAATGTGAAGTGTGCACCACTATTGTCATTTGTTCACGTTTCTCTACATTAGCAAATGGATCATTTATCTAATTGTGATCTTTCAGAGTTCAGATCGTTCTTCCCTCAGCTCACTGGTGTTCTCACTCTGGCCTTCTTCATTCACAACTGCATCATCACATTAATGAAGAACAACAAGCACCAAGAGAACAATGTGAGCACGATTTATCAATGTTCCTGCACGCATTAATACTCTTCAAATCTGATCTTTGCGACGTCAATTCAGATAACACGCGCATCTAAGGTAAATTTGGTTTGATGTTTGCAGGTGCGGGACCTGTCCGTGGCTTATCTTTTAGTTGGGCTAACCTACCTGTATGTTGGAGTTTTGATCTTTGCAGCCTTTCCTTCACCTCCTCTCTTTAAAGACTGCATTCAACCAGTAAGCTTTCCAATTTATTGCTATTTTTTAAATATCTTTTTGGATATATAAATGTGTGCATTTTTCTAAGCTTTGTCAAGATGCTCATAATTTTCCCTATACACACTAGTACTGAAAAGTAAACCCTTGGATTTAGTAACTGACTGGACTTTCTGTGGCAGCAACAACCCCTGAAAATGTATTTAGTACAACGCGCTACATTTAGTATGACTGTTCTTCCTGAAATGATTCAGTGTAACCAGATTTTTAAGATCTATGGTGTATCATGTAAAGGGGTCACTTATTTCCACATGGGTTATCTCTGTGTAGGCTTCAGAACATGGATTTTCTTTCAGTTTTTCATAGATTTACTCTGGTGTTTAAAGCTGTTGATCTGCTGTGTCCCAGAGTCTTGAGATTCAGCTGGAAAGGCACACTGGGTCTCACCAATACATTGCTACACTGATAACCACTAGGCCACTGTCCCCAGTTTAACATGGTTGCCAGTGGACAATTTTAAAAGTTTAGTCACTGTTAGCTACATCAGGCTGTCCCATCATGTGTTTACGTATGGTCGCTATTGTGGTGGTCCTCAATATCATTCGTCTGTTTCTCCAGTGAATATCTTCTTCTAATCGGGTGGATTCCAACTTCGCTCTCTTTGCCTGTAGCTGGCAACAGTAGCCCTTGAACTGCTCTGGAGATTTACCAACAGTAGGTCCAGAACTGGTTTGTGTGTTACTACGCTAAGGCTGCAGAGCAGAACAAGGATTCCCTACTGCAGTCACAGTCCATCCGTGGGATGACTCAATTGCTCCAATATATATTTTAAATGCATACAGTTGAAATATCAGCAGACAAGGTGGAATTTCTTTAGGGCAAGGCCTCCAAAGAGCCAGTCTATTTACAGTAATATCAGTTCCAGGCTGCAGCCTTATTGATTAGCCTGTGATACCACCGTCTGATTGGCTGAGCATTTTTGTAACATGTTGGTCAGGGATGACTTATGGCTGTGGCTCCTCACTGAGCAATATTAAAGTCATACCTACTGCTCAGCAGCATTTTCAAATGAAAGACATAATGCACTGATCTCAACAGATTATGTAGTATGGGTATGTAGTAATATACCTGTACACACGAGTATAATATTATGCGACTACCTTGTAAGTATGCATTATATATGGCTTGTTGTCAATGATTATTTAAATAGAAAGACGTGCCATATACACCCTTGTACAAGTTTAGATTGCACTTTTTCTAATTTGTCTATCATGAAAATATTTGAGTCCTGTTCTAAGATGTGCTTACCAAAAACTGTATGTAGCAATGTTCAAGATGATCACAGAATATCAATCTCTTACAGCATGCTTAAAATTGTTTTTGATTTAATGAGTATTTTTAGTATTGTCAACACATTTTTGCTGGAATATGTCTGATATCTTTAGTAAGCCGGTGGTGACTAAAAGTATTTGGATAAAAGTTTAGGGCAAGGCCTCCAAATTAGGGCAAAATATTTTTAGGTAGTAAGATGTCTGCTGAAGTGTTTTCTATTATGAATTGGGTTGTAATGTTATCCTGACTTCTACATTTATTTTCCATTTTCATTAATCGCGGGAGGATACCCCCAAATGTCATGGATCTTGTTTTTCTTTATCCATTGCCAAAGTACACTGACTGCTGAAACAGTTCTGACCTGTTGGGACATGTGGACTAGCCTCATCTGATTTCCGGCACCAGGACTTCAGAAGTAGATTCTTTGGATCCTGTGTATTATAAAGTGGGGGCTCCATGTATTACACATGTTGTGGTGAAGCTCACAGATGATCAGATTGGCATTTGTTTGTTTAGAGGCAGGGTCAACACCTTTCTTTGAGTTTTATTTGTTTTTGTGTGTGTGTGTGTGTGTTCCTTGAGCAGTTCTTGAATAGTGTCTTTAATAATAATAATGATGACTTGGACTTATATAGCGCTTTTCAAGGTAATCAAAGCGCTTTAAAATTTTGTGCACTATTCAATCACACCTCAGTCACACTTGGTGGTGGTA
>VUQK01011089.1:0-12327 GCA_015106715.1 Bujurquina vittata | reverse complement strand
GTCACACTTGGTGGTGGTAAGCTACTAATAAAGCCACAGCTGCCCTGGGGCAGTCTGATCGACGCCTGCCTGCCAATCCGCGCCTACGGCCCCTCTGACCACCACCAAACACACAACCACACTTAGGCAAAGTGGGTTAAGTGTCTTGCCCAGGGACACAATGACAATGCAATCAGATTAGGACTCAAACCAGCGACCCCTCCGGTTGCAAGGTGAGCACCTACCCACTCCACCACTGCTAGTTTGGTAGGTTACCTTGGGCTCCTGCTTCTGTTAGGTGTGGTCTGAAGTAATGTTGGTGATCTGTCAGTAGCATTAACTACTAAGCCAGGACTAAATGTATCTCTGCAGGACATTGCATTGGAACATGATGGGTAATGAGCTTGTGGCTAAATGGCACATATTTTTTCATATTGGCCACATTTTTTCTGTTTACCTTTTCGTATGATTTGTTTTTCTACAAATTTTAACCATTCACATTTTTTTGGCTTGTCTCTCGGTGCACACATCACCATTAAAACCCCCCAATTGCTAGACAAAAGTTAGCTTACAAACACCACACTGCTTTTCTCTCACAGAACTTCCTGGATAACTTCCCCAGCAGTGATATTATGGTGTTTGTGGCCAGGACCTTCTTACTTTTCCAGATGATAACCGTCTACCCTCTGCTGGGTTACCTGGTGCGGGTTCAGATGATGGGTCACATCTTTGGAAATCATTACCCCGGGTAAAACTAACATTGTCTTTTCATTTACCTGGAAGCAGAAGGCTGCTGATGATAGCTCTTAATAATTACTGTTGCTGTTATTCTAAACAGAAATTTTTAGCACCTCTCAATTTAAGTACTAGTGATGGAGATTGTGATTCTGTCCAGTTGTATTACTGCTGCATGAATAACCAGGCACCCTACTGGTAAATTTTGTGCAACGCACTATATGCTCTTATACGTAGCTGTAATAAAATGATTGCTATTTCTACAGTACTCCATTTGCTATTCATTAAGCTGTACTAAGAACAGAAATGACGTAAGAAAAAATTTAAAACAACAAAAGAAAAGCATGTTTCATTTTTCAGATTCCTTAATGTGGCCACAGCTTTGCATGCCTTTGACAATGTCTTGGATAAACAACAGATGATGGATTTATAATTTGTAATATTGTTTCTCTTCAGTTTCTTTCATGTTCTGGCGCTGAACATCTTAATAATTGCAGCTGGTGTCCTAATGGCCAAGTTTTATCCCAATATAGGATCCATCATACGGTAAGTATAAAATTGTTTCCTACTTACCTATGTCTGATAGCTACATACTGATCAGAGAAACAATGAGATAACTTGATATACTACTAATAACTATAGTTATTAATTGTTTTTTATTTTAATGTGACAGTGAGTTCACTGCACATAAATGGCCTTCACAGTCACCAGATCTCAATCCAATAAAGCACTTTTGGAATGTGGTGGAACAGGAAAGTTGCATCATGGATGATGTGTAGCTGACAAGTCTCCAGTGCTCGTGTCATGCTGTTATTTCAACATGGACCAAAATCTCTGTGGAATATTTCCAGCACCTTGTTGAATCCATGCCAAAGGCAGTTCTGAAGGCAAAAGCAGGTCCAACCCATACTTGCTAGTATGGGTTGGACCTGCACCTTGCTAGGTGCAGCTGAGAAAGTGGCCAGTGAGTGTAATAACTTTGTGGCACCAGGATAACATTTAAATTTTTTATATTTTTTGGAGCACAGAGGTTTTGTACTTCAATCAGCCTTTTGGTGTACTTGCCACACCGACGCACGTTTAACTGAGACGTATAAGCACCGTTTTATACAGCTAGTGACTGAAAGTCCCACATTCAGTTCTTGTATTGGCTGCAGATGTTCATGCGGCATGAGATTTGAGATTGGATTTGAGCTCCAAAATGTACATGTAATATGAAACTCCTTCACTGCGGGCAACAATTCTCTCCTAAACAGCAAGAAAGCTCTTCTAACATTTTGGCAGGGCACCCTGACCTTGTCTTTGGAAGTGCTGATCATTATTCTAGCCACTTTTTTGGCATGCCAACCACCCTTGTCTGGCAATCACTGAATTTGATCAAGACAACCCTACATTGTTAAATGCCTATTGCATGTCTGGGTGTTATTTCACAGAATTTGCTGAATATAAGTGTGTAGATCACAGTAGGGCTGCATTTATCAATTATTTTAGTAGTTATAAATGGATTAGTTCTTATGTAGCGCTTTTCGACTCGAGCTGAGCACTCAAAGCGTTTATACAAGTATTCTATCAAATAATCGAGTAATTGGAGTGGGAAAAAAATAAACTGGGGGCTGCATAGGTTAATGTCATACTTTTTATTCACACGTGTGCTCCTAAATACTTTTCTTCTGCAGGCTATTTTTAGTTGCTATTGTGGGTGAAACGCTCACAATTCCATGGGGAGCTATACAGAGTCTTAAACAATTAAACATTAATGCAATGAGCAAAAACATTTGCATCAGAGATTTTTCTTATCGAGTTATTTGATGAATCGTTGCAGCCCGAGATCACATTGATTCCACGTAAAGTTGAGTATAAATATCTAACATGTTTTAACACTGTCAGTTGGTCACTTCCTGAAACCATTTACATATTAAACTTGCAGTGATTCAGGGTTTAAATCAGTGGCTAAAAGGCAAACCTGTACTTAAACTGAAATCTGTGTGTGAGTGAGCATGGATGTTCATCCTTTCTTGTGTGAGGAAAAAAGAATGAAATGAAATCTAATCTAAATTAAAATGTTTTCTGTGCTTTGCTATTATTTAAGCTACTCGTTGGCTCGTAATGCTGTAGGGATTTTTCCAGTAGTGATCTTAATTTTGTGTCTCCCTCTGCAGGTTTTCTGGAGCAATTTGTGGATTGGCTTTAGTGTTTGTATTTCCTGCTTTGGTCCACATGATCTCCCAGAGACGGCAGGAGACGCTCAGCCTGGTGTCAGCGATTTTCCACAGTTTCCTAATCATCCTGGGTGTAGCCAACCTGGTAGCGCAGTTTTTCATGTAAGAAGTGGCTAGTTAACGTTTCAGAAGCAAGATTAATAGCAAATTTGAAGAAGAATTCACATGAGAATCTCTGACATTATATGAAGAAAACTGAATTGTAAAAGGCAGACAAATCAGCGTTCAGCTATTCAGATTAGTGTTTGTAGTAGAAAGTTCCTTATCACAAAAATTTAATACAGGGTAATAATAGGAATTCGGTGTCTTTGGTATATATTCATTTTTATTTTCTTCATGGGATCCACCTTTGGAATTTCTGTGATCAGATTTTTCTTGGAGGTCTGATCACATGATATTGTAGCTCATTTGTGCCTATACGGTTTCAACAGATGCCCTGCTAATTTGTATAACATTATAAACTGTGTTAAAACATTCTCTTAATATCGCTAGTATCAAGCTGGTAGGAACATGTTATAAATGGGGTTCTGTTACCATCCAGATGTTTTTGGCCACAGTTGTTTCCTGGGAAAACAAATCTAAAAAGCAGACATTCAAAATTAGAGACCAGATCTGGCAAACAAAATGGAAAATTTAGCAGTTTAAGATGTATAAATATTCACTGTTTTTGTCGCTAAATGTGAGTGAATATTAGAGGTGCTGATCAAGTGGACACAAGTACTAGTCCAAATGAACAACATTAGTACTCTTATAGTTACTACTTGTTGTATTAAGCAGCTGGTTCAGTTACTTACATGTAACTTACTAGAGCTGGATTTTATAATCATCACAGTTCTGTCTTGCTAATAGTAGGGAATCATTGGGAATCACAGGGAATCTTAATATTGACATGTAATCTGTTGATTTTTTTTTTCCTTTTTACAAACTTTTGCTGAACGTCTGGCTCAATCATCTGATTATTGCTGTCTTGATTCATATGTTTTAAATGTTTACAGATACTTTGCCCAATTAAGTTTTTTTTGCTAATGTTAGGATAGACAAAGGGATTGTGTGCATGGAAAAAGTTTGTATTAATTTTCATGTTATGTTTAATCATCAATATCAATGTAAAGAATAATTTTGGTTTGAGACAAATTACAGTAGTATGGGTATTATAATCAATGACACATTCACTGAAGTCACAGTGAGATCAGGACACACTGTGGTAACAAACAAGCAATAGCTTGATATTAATAATTGCTGTGGCAGAGTAATATTAGACTATTAATTGATCTTGCCTCATAGGCAAATTTGCATGTGTTTCTATATTACCCCTAGTGTCTGGCCCCTTTTTACCCCATTACACATCTTTTAGTCTAATATTAGTCAACCTTAACCATATAGAACAATTGTTGATACAAAGCTATTACTTGGTTAATACCTTGGTATTTATATTGTAATGGGATTGTCGCTTTTGCACTTTACACCACTATTACCATGTTATTACTGAGCTGCCATATGAAGTGCTGTCATAATATTGAACAAAAGTATAAATACTGTTTTGGGATTTTCAGCTCGGTCACCCCCCACCCCCCCGGCCATTTTCCTACATCAGAGATGTGCAGAAATGTTGGATGAGAGGGAACATAACATCAACAAAAGTCCCCTGCACAAAGCCTAACCTTTTAGCTGATTATTATTATAATTACCCCAATTTGGCCCAGAATTATGTAAAAATCAACTGATATAAAAGCCACCACCAGATCCTCTAATTTTTCCATGTTTGGTATTGTATGATTATAAATCTGAAATATTTGCGTTTTAATCTACATGAAATAAAATTGACTTGAACTGAATGCCTTTATTGTCATTGCACTAAGTGTGTGTGTGTGTGTATGTATGTATAGATAGATAGCATAAGGTTGATCAATATGCAGGTCGCTAATTCACAGGTCTGAAAGGAAGTCCTCTCCCACAGATACCATTAATGGGATTAATTCTGTCTGAGGACTGGAGAAGGTCGCAGTAGTGTCAGTGTGCTTGTGACCTGACCTTTCTGACTGTTTTCATCTTGTTTAAGGCCCGTCTCATCCACAGGACCTTCTAGCCCTGCTGCTTTGAGTGGGGGAGGAGAGTTAATAGTTTTATTGGTGGTCTGGGGGCTTTCTTTCACACTTGAATGGTATTAAAAGGAAGTGCGAGTTTTGATATTAATATCTCAATCTTATCCAGTAAAATGTAGTAGTATATACTAAGATGCATGTCGAGGGCAAGATCCATAACACTATTTCAGGCTAGAAATTTATTATTTATTTTCACCTCTTGTAAATTAGAATATAAGACATGTAATTTACAATTTTTTGTTTACACAAATATAAAAGATATGCACGCTACTTACGGTCATGTTATTTAATTGTTATCTCATTATTTGTGCAGACCTGATGCTTGAGATGAGTAGGATGCAACAGCTTTATCCCCTTGGGTGGATCACGTGTCTGCTTCCTCTGTATTTAAAAAAAAAAGGAAAAAACCAACACACCCTTTAGTACCAGCATACTCAGTGGGGAGTGGTTCTAGAGGGTGTGGCTAAAGCATTTTGCCTGTCTCTGATTTGCTGACATATGCTCTAATTGGATCAAGTAGGAACTTGCTTAGGTTGATGCTTTGTACGGGGATTGGGAACAGCCTGCATTGCACACTACCAGACAGGAAGAGAGGCAGTGAGGGAGGAGGCCAGAGTCTGCACTGCTCACCACTTAAAAAGGAAAGAGAGAGGAGGGGTGAAAGAAGAAAAGGGGAGTATCCAGTTCTGCCCTTCTGTGCTACTGCAGCCCCCCTCCCATTCAGTATGATTTTCTTTTTTCCTCTTTCCCCTTACTCATCTGTTTCAGTGGCTGTGCTGAGAGGAAGGACACCTGCCGCTCCCTGATGATTCAGCTTTTCAGCTGTTTGGAGCTCTACAGACTAGACAGCATGTCCCTCCTGCCACTGCAGTGCTTGGTTGTCCTGTCCTCTGCACTACATTTGCCTCAGCCGCAGCTGGCCCATCACGTCGACTCTGCCTTTTCTTCTCAAGTATTCAGGTGAGTAAGTACAGCTGTTTCACCGCTGCTCACTACTAGACAACACAATTTTATAGCAATCCTTTCTTTATTCTTTTTGCCTGCAGCAGATTTGACAATTGTGAAGACCTGTGATTGTTTTCTTGTGAAAAAAAGCATGAATAAGGAACTCTTTTTCCCTCATGCACAGACTGTCTACGTACCCCCCGGACTGTTAGCAAGGTTCCACTCTTTGAAGGGCACCACCTTTCTCTGAAACCCAGCTCTGACTCTGTGGCCTCATGATGGAAAAGATACTAAAGGACACCGGTGGAAAACTGCCATTGTGTGATGATCTGAGTTAATAGCTAAGGTGAAAAGAAACACTTCTTCAAGCAGGAAAGGAAAGGATGACCGAGGGAACGGAGGAAGTCTCTGCAGGGCCAGCACCTCCTTTTGGATCAGTCTCCCCCACTGGCTCTACTGTTGATACTGGGCAAGTCCCAGAAGAGAAACCAGAGGAGACAGAGGCAGCTGGTGAGAGTGGGGAGGAGGCTATAGAGGGAACTGCAGAAGGAGGTGCTGCTGGTGACGATGGCGAGCATGTGGGGGCTTTTGGAATTGTGACCTTGCCAGAGACCTGCTGTGTGTGCATAGAGATGGAACAGATTAACAATTGCCTGCACTCTGAGAAAATCTGCATCCTGCCCATCCTGGCCTGTCTGCTTAGCTTAGCTCTCTGCACAGCTGGCCTCAAATGGGTCTTTGTGGACAAGATATTTGAATATGAACCACCCTCACACTTAGATCCTAAGCCTATTGGACAAGATCCAATTATTATACCAGTTGAACCCACGCTGGGAATAATAGTATCGCTTCCTCATGCAACTCCTTCAAATATCTCTCTAACCACCACCATCACCATTGCCCCAGAACATCCTGGGGTTTCAGTAGAAGATAAATCTACAGCATGGCCACACGTGTCTCAGTCTTCGCGAGTGATTGAACCCTCTGTCACACTGAAATACAACGCTGAACGCTCTACCACCCCAAAGCAGAGTTCCCAATCACAGACGCCACCGAAATCACACAGCAGTCATCAAACTATCTGTAAGTACCCAACACGTCTTCAGTTAAAGCTCTGTAATTTGGCTTTGCCTTTAGGTAGGAACAGATTTTTAATTAGATAAGGGTTGTAAAAATTCACAGCATATACAAGCTAACCGCAAACTCTGATTCTCATCATTGTAAAGGTAAAATAAGTGTTGCTAACAGAAGATTCAAATGATTTTTTCTCTTCTATTATTGATTTTGCAGTGTTCTTTTTTCTGTACCAGGATGTTCTTGTAGTACTGCGCCTGAAAACAGATCTGTTGTGACTTGCAAAGTGTGGCACAGGGGCCCATGACTAAGCCTAGGAACTATTTCTACATAGACTGTGTACGTGTGCACAACACAAATATTCCATTCAAATCTACGTTACCCCTCCACTAAGGATTTCTAACAGTCATCCTCTTTTCCCTCTTTAAGTTTTGGCAATCCCTTATATTGTACTAAAATCATTCAAGCACATAAAATCAAAGTTTTTGTTGTTGCAAACAGCATATGTGAGAAATGTGAAGGTGACTGAAGAGTGTGGATGCACATTTCCAGTCATATTAAAAAGTGAAAATCAATAAATGATGCATGATATAAACTGAAACCCCAGGCTGTGGCACAGGGAGACTTCCTGTTTTCTGCCTGTGCTACATTTCAAGGTCAGAGCCGACTTGAGGCTAACTGATGCCCCCACCATCTCTGTGGCGCAGGAAAAAAAGCAACCCACTTACACTGTATGTCTGCCAGTGGCTCACCACTAGGCTGTTTCATTTGTAGTCACTCTGTTCTGTATTTTAGTTGGCTAATCTCAGGTAGTGGTGATAGGTGAAGGAGTTGGGTTTTATACAGTTACGCTTTCTTGAATACCAGCACTCATAGGCAATATGCAAGCACACGTCCATTATCATGTTATGATGAGTATCCAGAGTCAGATTGATACTCAAATGTAGAAATAACTTGTTTCAGCCTGTAGAGTTGTGCGTTATCGGGCACATCTGAAGTCCCTCCGTGTTCATTCTGGTAGTGCTGGCACTGCTGCTCCGCCCCTATAACTCATTTCAAAACTGCAGTCCTCCTGAAGAATTGGGAGGAAAGTGCAGCTTTCTTCCATAGACTTTTTATGCTTTCTAAATGTTGGCCACAATATTGAAGGTTGACATTATGAGATGCATTGAAATAGGCTCATTCTATGTTTTCATGCATTAAAAATGCCTTTGCATCCACTTTCTTAACCATTTATTCAGTTGAAGATCATGGGGATCCCTATCCCAGCTGTCACAGGGTGACCTGGACTCCCCAGGACATGTCACCAGTCTATTGTAGGGCTAATAAAGAGAGACAAAATTATTCATGCTCACACCTATGGCTAATTTAGAATCACGTATTAACCTAACATGCATGTCTTTGGACTGTAGGAGCAAGCTGGTGTACATAGGGAAAATTCCACACAGAAAAGCAAGCGGGTCATGAGATTTGTTGGCTTGCTTTTGAACATTTGAACATGTACTGGAAGAGCTAGTGAACTTTAACCTGCATCTTCTCAGCCAAAGCCATTCCAATATGAAACAAGAATAAGAAAAGGGCTTCCCAGCCTGTTCTTTCTTCCACACTATCAAATACTGTCAAAGCTGCTGCTGCTATTATGCAAATGCCTCAAGATGTCCTTTTGCACTGATGCTAGGTTATGGCAATAACAAGACTGGTCTCTTTACCGTCTCTTAACTCTCAACAGTCAGTATTTCTGCAGGCAATGTTTCAAGGCACCAGTGTCTTTGCATATTACTGTGACACTCGTATTTGACCGAAAGCATTTGAGGCGCAGGGAGAGCAAGAGTGGGCCAGCCATATCTCAGGGTGGCGTGCTCCATTGGAGGAGTAAGGCTTTGAATAATTTAATAACCTTTCTATAGCACGACCTATTTAAGATCAATAACAGGTCGACATGTGAAAATCACGACAAGGAAGGCCTACAATAGAAGGGTCATAATCTTATTTTAAAAAGTTGAAGAGTTAAATTTGGATATTAATATTATTTGTGGTATTATATACCACGTGTAATAATCCATCAATCATTTACTTACATTTTTAGACAATGTTTTGGTAATTATCTTCAAAATTTCCCTGGTGGAATTGCTACAGGGAACTTCAAATGAAGCTTAAGTGCTGCCTTCACAGTGACAGTGGATGAAAGTCATGCTTTCAGGACAGGAAAAAATTCAAAATATTTCATGGAAAATTATTGAGCATCATGTAATGCAAATTCTAGGAACTTAAGATATTAATGAAAAACTATTTTCACCAGTTGCCAATATGGCGAAAAACTGTTACCTTTCCTAAATGGAAAGAAGCATTAATGCAGGAAGATGCCAAGAGTATCTTGTATAAAGACTGAGATATACATGTGTTGCAAATGTAGTATTTTAAGCCAAGCCAAGCCATGTGAGTTATACCAAGGAGTCAAGCTCTTTTTCAGTGGGGGCACAGTATCCAGAGTTGTACGTAATGAAGGTGTAACACTATTTAATAAAAAAAAAAAAAACTCTGCAGGAAGGTTATATAGTACAGAAAGATATATATCAGAAAGATATGTAATGTAGTCAAATGTATTCCCCACTGTTGTGTAATCCATTATTATATTATATAAATGTTATTAAGAAATGATCACACAAAAGAGGGTCTTTAGGGAATATTGTTAAATGTTCAGTTTCTAGACCATATGTAAGAATAAGATCCAGAGTGTGAAATTGGTGGGTTGGATGATTTACCTTTTGAGAAAAGCCAATTGAGTCTAAGCAGTGTTGAGGCTGTCATTTTCAGCATCTAGATGGATGCTAGAAATCAAACACTATAATATTTTTATCTGAACTGAGGACCAAATCAGGTAAGAAGTCTGAGAAATCAGACTGTAAGGGCCAGGTGGATGATAAATACCAACAAATAAAACTGTTTTTTTAGTGTTCCGTAAGATAAACTTCCTTAATCTGAACAAACCCAAAACAGAAATGATTTTATTTGGGCAACCCCATCTCCCAGTCACCCAGTTGCAAAGAGCCTTAGTGTGATTTTTGATAAACAGATTAGCTCTGTTGTTAAAATGAGCTTCTTTCAACTAAGGCTCCTCATTAAGGTGACCTGCCTCCCACCACATGACTTTGAGAGGGTAATTGTATTATCTCTTGCTTATAATTCTTTATATGTAGGCTTTGATCAGCCATTTATTGCCTGCAGGCTGCACAAAATGCAGCAGCTCAACTTCTGACATGAAAGAAATTGCGCGATCACATGACACCTATATTGGCCTCCTTATGCTGGCAGAATTCAGATAGAAACTCTAAGTAAGGTCCAGGTGCTCGACGGACAACAACAGATAAAATTAGCCTTTGCGTTTTCCAATTAGTGTGTACAAGGCTAATAGTGCTGTGTAAAAGTGACTAAGCAGCAGGCGAGAATCAAGTCTAACAACATTTTATCAATTTTCTAAATCACCAAATTAATACATGCATATTCCTATGACAATGTGGTTTTAGTAAGGCATGCCTTAACAAGCTGCACATATAAAGGGGATTCCCTCAGCAGTGAATCTTTGTTGCACTTAAGACATGCTGTAAATAAAAGAGTGAAGATGTGGCGCTTTCAGCCGATTTGAAACTGATACTCTGAGCATAACCTGCTCCTGATCGTTTGAGTCTTTATCCTCTCAGCTGCAGCCTCTGTGCTCTTTGAGGGTTTGAGAGTAAAGATTAACTGCAAAAACAGAATTCAAACATTGGCTCCGTCGAAATACAAATTTGATATAAGGCTTACAAGTACAGTGTAGTTGTTCTGTTTTAGGATCATATTTTAACACTTATAGAACAATGAAATAGTTTTAAAATTTACGGCCCAAACTAAAAGAAATAAAATTAAATAATAAAGGAATAAAGTTGCATCTACAAATCTATATTTACTACTGATGCTCATCATAAAAACCAAAGCTTTTAGATACTGAAAAACTTTAGACCCTTCTTCGCTCCCTGCAGCCATCCAGCTGATCTCCCAGGATGGGTGAGACTATTTTGTAGAGAATTGATTGGTCAGTAGGTGGTGATTCATATCTATAGTCTGAAACTTAACCTGCTCCATAGCTGGTAAGGTTCACAGCACAAGTTATGGTGGTAATGCACGATAACTGGTAAGAATTGAAAAACCTTTGTAGTACAGAAAACCCAGGGTTAACCCTGCAGTTACCTGGATAAGCCAAAAATCCTGCTTTGTAGGATAGGTCTCTGGTGGCATTGCTGATCTGGGAATAATTTTTGTTTTGCAATTTTTTGATGGTGATGCAGCATCTTGAACAGATGTTCAAACAAAGGCCGCTCAGTGTTAAAATATTGCAATGGGTGCAGGTTTAATTAAATACTTACATTGAACTACGAGAACTACTACTTTTTGATTAAGATAAAAATGACATGTAGCTGATTTGATAAAGGGAAAGGCCATTGTAAGTAAACACTTGCATAATTATAGCTGCAGTAAAACAATGGCTCAAATAACACATTTAGACGGTTACTTTTTGTACTACAATGTGCAGTTGTCACATTGTCAATAAAGTGCACAGACTAAGGAGCAGGAGTTGCATCAGCAGAGGCCGACTCAGCCGGAAGAACTGTCTGGTGGATTGTTGCTACGTTGGCTCTGGATCTTATCAGGTGTTGAGCGGTTTTGGATCTTGGTTGCAGGGCAATGCTTGCACTTTAGTTTGGGTGGTATCAGATGATTCTGCTACATGGCAAGTGTGAGATGGTACAGATACTTGAGTGGTGGTTGTCTCAGTCAATAAAAAACACCAGAGCTGGAGGGAAGGTCAACTGCCCCAGAAGCATCTCAAGAATAGAAGGGGCACTGTCTAAATCAGGTGCAAAGGTGGCAACAGAAGTGGGATTGGCTAATAAAGCAGTGGGCATGGTAACAGGCAGGATGTATGGGATTACATTTATGTTCTAAATACCAAGTGAGATTAAACATAATCACAAGAATATCATTTCACAGGTGCAGGTTTTCATTGCTACTCGGACAGTTAAACTCTTTGTGTGTGTAGATTCATCAAACTGTGTGTGTTAAGCTACGCAGCCAAGAGCACAAAGCACCCATCACATATGCAAGAGGTCCAATTAACTGTGTTAAACAGGGTTACACGATGGCGACAACATAAACACTATTTTATAACTTATTTGTTTAAATTTGTTTAAAATATAAACCGACTTATTTTCACAGAGTGGAATATACTTTAATATTTC
>VUQK01011088.1:0-14377 GCA_015106715.1 Bujurquina vittata | reverse complement strand
ATTTTTTTTAAAAAATTTTATTTTTTTTTTTTTTACCTCTGAGATTATCTTATGTAGACATGTTACAAATATTACTCCAAGCTGAAATCATGCAGCTATGTGTTTATTACATTACTTATACTATCTTAATCTGTCCAACTCAAACAGCAACCGTGCTTATTACCCCTTAAAACTCTACATTTCCTTTCGCTGTACCTGAACAGCGCCTGCCTGCAACACCAAAGAACTCCATCTGTCCTGCCCTAACAGCAGCACCTGATATTTGGCGCTCCTCGGTCTGCGTTGTCATGTGTCCCTCGTATTCAGTATTGCTGTGTATTCTGAGGTGTTTCATGAGGTTTGTTGTGTTGCCACAACTACTGGTACTCACTGTTTTCCCACAGTTTGCATCTTGGCTATTTGTGGAGCTGAAATAGCTCCACGTGTGACCATTTGCCATTGTGTCCATGTTTGAATGAGTGAGTGAGCAGTACGCTGCACTTGGGCATAACGTCCTTACGCATTACACACTTACCAGGCAGAAGAAAAAGTAGTTCCCATCAACCCCATAATAATCAATAATAATAATCTATAATTTAAATACTTTCTAATGTTTTCCTGGTAAGATACATTATCTCAAATGACTGAAGTATTGAAAGCATCGATACTTGGACCTGAGAATCGATTTTAAAGCGAAAAAGTCTGGTATCGCTATCGATATTTCAGTATCGATCCGCACATCACTAGTCTCTACCCAAAGTCCAGCACCCTGAGGCTCTACGAACAATGGAAAATGGGAGAACAAGGACTAGTGATTATCCAGGATAAAACACGGAGCATCCGTGCATACATCAGGAAGATGCCCCCCCCAAGATGAGCTGTTCCAAGAATGCATCAGGAAGCTAAAGACAGGTAACATCTGACAGGAGGAGGGACTGTCACAGACAACCAAACCACTGCATGGGTTGTCCACCCAGACTGAGGACTGGGTGGTGTTACAAAATCCTACCAGTGGCTAGAATGCACCAGCTTCAAGAGCAGAACGGAAGCTCTAATCATTGCAGTCTAAGAACAGACCCTAAGCACCAGATCAATAGAGGCAGGCGTCTACCACAGCCGACAGGACCCAAGTTGCAGAGCGTGTAAAGGTGCATCAAGACTAACACATAGTAGCAGGATGTAAGACTCAAGCCGGGACAGTGTACACTAAGAGGCACAACCAAGTGGCTGGGATAGTGTAGAGGAACATCTGTGTTGCATATGGACTAGAATGCTAAGTTCTAGACAGACAAACAGCTGCTGGCCAACCAACCAGACAACAGTGGTTGACAATGAATAGAAGACTGCAGTTGTGATAGATGTGGCAATCCCAGTCGACAGCAACGTCAGGTAGAAGGAGCACAAGAAAACAGAAATACCCCCAGTGGCTGGTAAGTTCAAATAAATGTTCTGTAAGGGATAGTGTCAAAGGTAAGATTACCCAGCATCAGAAATCTGACATTATAACCTTATGCATTCCAAAAACTTTACAAACTTACTATTTACAGATTTTTTATGAGTTTAGTTCCAGGCAAAAAAGAAATAACCAGGTAACCTGGGTATGTATGTACACCAAACCCTGCAGGACAACCCCCCCTTATGATATTTAGGAAAGAAAAAATATATTCTGGTTTTTTTTTCCTGATCCAGTGATTCCTGATACACTTAACATCAACATTGATTAGAAAACTATGTAGGTCAGTGCTTAAGCCAGTGACCTTTGAAATGTTTGTGACTGGCAGCAATGACATCATGTTTGCTCTGTGTTTTTTTCCCCTCTTGTCCTTCCTTCAGCCATATTTGTGACACACTGTGTTCAAGAGAACATGAGGTCATGTGATTTAAATGTTACGTTTTCAGTTACAGTTAATACTGGAAGACTTACACTAACATTTAATCCCAGACGTGAAATATGACATATTGCAATCCAAAATTTCCATTACACATAACATTATCAACAAGCTTACAGGCAGACACAAATCGAAAGTAAACATGCCAAATTAAAAACTCATAGCAAAGCAGACACATTTACATAGTTTATTCACAGCTGAGAGCCTGGGATCTTGCCCCTGGTGTACACTGATGCTAAACAGATGGAAAGTAGAGCAGTGTTTGTGTTATTTACTTGATTGGTGATAGTAATTGTCTCGCCTTCTGTCACCGTCAATTCATTGTTTCCAGGCTCAGCAGTGAAGTCGTATAAAACCTGTGCCTGCAGAAAAATAAAGGAAAAAAAACTTCAGGTTTACTGGACAAGTGATTGACAAACCAACTCAAATATAAAGTATCTACTTCACACATGCACACAAGCCCCAATATACCCCGCAAAGGGAATGAGGTCACAGTGAAACATGCCAAACTTGTTCTTCTTGGCACAGTATACTTACTCTTAACTCAATGCTTGCATCAACCAAAACAAGGCCAGATCTACTACGTTCCTCAGTTCAAATACGGGAGCCAACAAGGTCTCTCACAGCGACCAACATTTACTAATCTGTTGTTCCTCCATGGGTCCAGGGGAGATTTTTATATACATATATATATATATTATATATTTTCTCAAGTGTGTTGTAGGTTAAACAAACAGTATCAAAGTCAGTGTGTGGAGAATTTGTTCATTAACCAGTGAGATGGAATGCAAAGCTATTTATCAGCCATTAAAACGAGATCTATTCCAGTGTCAGCCAACAACCAGCCTGCGGTCACAAAAGCTGGATATCACTGACAGGCATCATAACAGAAGGAGCGATTTCATTTTTTCTTCATTTACTTTCATTTCCAAAGATGATATAAAATTCAAACTGATTTACTGGCGTACCCCTCCAACACTGTAGGTCGTTTTTCTCATTAATCCTTCACTGACATGACCTTTACGGTGCTGACTGCTGTAAAGTTTGAATTATTTCAGCTACTTTACTTATGAAAAAAATCACTGTGCCCTGTAGTGAAAGTTTAAAATGAAACATTTTCACAAATTAATCCATTACATGTTTAATCTTTTATTTTAAGAATACTTGATGTGGTAAGAAGACTTGTGTTATTATTCTCAGTAGGCTTTTACATATCTTAAACCATACCTGTGTTAGATAAGGTATTTAACTCCCCAACTTTACATATAGTTTAACTATTTCCGGTACTCCTGTAGGAATATTCATTAATCGCAAATGCGAATGACACTATTAGCAAAATTATCCTGTTAATAATGCTGCAGCTACATTTATGTTCAAACTGTACATGCGCCAATGACTACATTTCCCAGAATTCCGCGGAGGAAGCTATGACCCACACTGGAAAGGTAGTAAAATGTCACAAGACACTTTCTTAATGAGACACATTTTCCATGTATAGCAAAAGCATTAGTTTCTCGCTGAACGCATACAGATATTTGATGCGCGGCCATGAGCTTCACGCTTCATAATGTAGCTCACCGAGTGAAGTCTTCACTGTAAAACTAATGCGAGAAACTACAACTCTAACTGTCCAAGTACACAGCCCTCCGTATTCGTAAAAAAACAAGCTTCAAAGGAAGCCCAAGAGGCCAGTGTAGTCGGGCTGGAGGTTTAAAAGAACCCCAGGAAAGTTGTCAGACCCACCTTTTGCGCCATTATCGAAGCATTGATCAGTCATTACAAAAACAGGCCCTGTGGTTTTCAGGTTTTCCAATCCTCAGCTGGACATTTCCTCCGCGCTTCACTTCAACTGAAAGCGAAGAAAACACGGTAATTCCTCCCGCCCCAACAAAGACATTAACACATGACTAAAAACAGTAGCTCGTTTAAAAACTCAAAATCCTCCAAAAAGGAAGGTGGGTACGAGACTAGCTGAGTACGGCTGCCAAGTTTGAAGCGCGTAATGAGCTGCTGACAGTACGGAGGAGGGAGTGACCTGCAGCACGCAGAGAAACCGGAAAGGTAGTCCACCTCCTCCACGGAGCCGACATGACTATTTAAAAGTGTAAATATGAAGTCTAAATTAAAGAAAAACATGAAGAAGAAATTAAACGCCTCAAAATCAGGCAATGACAAAAAAGAAAGAAAACATGTTTACTATAAATTGTAATTTGTCATAATAATAATAATAATAATAATAATAATAATAATAATAATAATAATAATAATACGATTTGTAATTTTTGCGTCTTTTTTAATGGCTTTAAGCTTCTGGTGCGTTTGAATAATTTCGGGCAGTTTTGATGTATTTACTCTGGGGGTGAGTGACCCTCAACTCCCAAAATCTGAACTAGTATCTTATGTTTAAGTCTCCCTCTGCTGGCCGCACTGTGCAAGTGCATTTTAAACCCAGGTCTTTATTTAGTATCCCAGTGGTCTGGATCGGATACGAAAACACAGTCACTATTTCATTTAGTACAACTAAACTTTTTTACTTTTTACCCTTTACATTTTTCAACCAACCAGAGGAGATACTTATTCCCACTCACCCACTGTGGCCTTCTCATATAGCCTATCACATTTTTATTTGAGCCAATTTCAGGTGTCTTAGGATGGTGGGATGGAGTTTGGCAGCTCCACTCACACTCGTCTTAGTTTGAAGATTTCCAACCTTGCAGAGATCTTCCACATGTGCTCTCTGCTTGCTTACTGACCTACACAAAGCAGTCACGGGCAATGGATGCTATAGTGCTCTTCGTGGAATACCTGGACCAGGACCAACTGGTGTGCCTGAAGTGGGGCTTTGATAGTCCAGCTGACAGTCAACTCCACAGACTGGGTGGGCTTTGGTTTGACAGCCACCCTTCCACTAAGACCATTTCTGATGAGCCTGAACAGTAGATGGATCAATTGCAGAGCCAGATGCATCTCTCAGGTCCTGTGTCCAGTCTTTGCTGGATGTTTTCCTGTTTCTCAAGAACATAACTTTCAGTTACGTTAATCTGTTGTAGGCAGCTTTTTAGGCCTGACACTTCTTCTTAGTTCCCTCAGATTTTTTTAAAGTACACACTGTGCATCATGAGTGAAAATGTACCCAATAAAACCTGGCTCCCTGGAAGCAAAATATAAAGAAATAAAGAGCGGCAGAGTACTTTTGCACTGTACTATCGTCCTCAGAGGGATAAAAGTACCACTTACTTCCCACTGGAAGAAGTGGAGATTCATGAGCTCAAGTTAGGAAAATATTTTATGTTTTAAATAAAAAATAGATTTGATGCTAAATTTGCCCTGTGACCAGGTTGAGTTGTATGGTTAAATGAGCAGTGCAGTGCAGTGCGTAACAGCACTTGCGGAGTCAGTTGGTGTGTAAGCAGTAATGCTATTTGAAGTGTTTTTATATTTATTTTTAATGGGTAGCCATTGTAGGGCCTTTTTCAGGGGCCCACAGTGATGTCAGCCTGGGGATTTGAACCATGGTCCTTTCAGTGATAAATCTGCTTCTTCTCCTCTAGGCCACCACACCATAAATTTGACAGTTGTTAAACAACAACAACAGAAACCCTGCAGGTAATATTAATGAGTGACGAGCTTACAAATACTTTTTAGGTGAAGTTTTCAGCCTCACCTGGCTACATTTTATTAAGAAACCTCAGGTTTTATTGTTCTGCAAGGACAAACGCTGAATGACTGAGCACTTTTTTGCTCTATCGCTTGAACTCATCTCAGAGTGCAGGTGTGTCTTAGGATGGTGGGAGGGAGTTTGGCAGCTCCACTTGCATTCAGCTCAGTTTGAACATTTCCAACCTTGCAGAGACACCATGTGCTCCATGCTTTTTTCCTTCTCCCTGCTACTGATCTGCACAGTGGGGTCATGGGCAATGAATGTTACAATGCCCTTTACGGAGTACTTGGACCGGGACCACCTGGTGTGCCTGAAGTGGGGTTTTGACAATATGGCGGGTGACATTACATTCCAGCTTACAGTCAACACCACAGGCTGGGTGGGCTTTGGTTTGAGTCCAGACGGAGGCATGAAAGGAGCCGACATCGTCATCGGGGGACTTGGACCCAAAGGAAGCTACTTCACGGTTAGTTATGAAATTATTACTAAATGAGTAGCTGCTGTATTTTTACTCATGAAATCCAAATGTCAGAAGTTCAAAATAGATATTATGATACAAACAGATTACTTTTGGGAGGAAGTTGATTCATTTCAATTCTAAATACTGACTAAGAATAAAACTCAGGGCATTTCCTCATTATTTGAATTGAAGTTTCTAAGTTTGTTCAGGATAAATAACACAAAGGCAGCTTTGATTCTGTAAACGATCTTTATTTCTCCGCTTCTCACAAGGCCAAAGGCTAATATGTGGCTTTCTGCTGTCTGAAAGTTTTGCCATTTTTTTTTGTCCTTCAGGATCGTTATTCCACGGGGAACTCCATGCCTCAAGTGGATACGCAGCAGAGCTACACCCTCCTCTCTATGAGTGAAAATCAAAATCAAACCATCATGACCTTTCGGAGGTCTATTAAAGCATGTGATGACAAAGACTTCCAAATCACTGTAACTATTTTGTTTGTTGTTTGTTGTGTTTTGTTTCCCGCTGTTACTTTCTGCATGTATGGGATCAGCTGCGAAGCTGCATCACTGTAACATAGCCGTAATTATAATTATTTTTAGTGTAAGTATTCCCATATTACATAATAACATAATAAAAAAAATTATGAACTCAACCATGCCAGGAAGAGATGTAACATGTCCCTCTTCCCTCTTCTATACTTTGTTGTTATAGACAATGGGGCTGAAACACAAGTTTAGTTTCTTATACAACTTTCTTTCTCTCCCCTCCCCTTGTTTTTTTCTGATCTAATGCTCCATGTAATGCTCAAGTTTCAGCATCTAAAATCTGTTATTTGAGTTCTTTTTGTTTGGCTCCCCAGAATTTCTTTTGCACTAGTTGCCATGGGTTTTCAGATGAAGACAATGGCAAACAACATAAAGAAGCACACATAAATGTGTTTTCCACCAAACACCTGAAATGCTATACGGCTCTGGAAATAAAACCCAAAGTGCACAGTGTGCCTTTGCAGTGGCACAGAAAGTCAGAGCACAAAATTTGGTCTTTTTAATGTGATATTTTAAAAATACCACATTTTACAAAATTTAAAAAAAACGCATTTTAAAAAAAGACTGGATTTTATAACAGAAACCCGCCACAATATCTCCTTCCCCACCAATCAATATCGTGCTATGTTTCTCTGTAGTGTACTCTGTGCTGTATAGTTTAAGATGTCACATTTCTTACCATCTCTTTCTCAGGCTCAGCCCATCAAACTCATCTATGCTTATGGGAAAACAGATGGCATCTCTTACCACGGGAGCAGAAGAGGCAGCAAAGAAGTAAACCTCCTGAACTACATGCCAAAGACCAACCCAACCAACTCCAATTATTTTAATGTCACCGTGGACAATGTAAGAATTACTGACAATGACGGTAAGTTTACTGCAGAGGTAAAAAATGTCGTATTGTTTGATGTTTATTTGCCTTTATATTTGCTGCTTGCAGATCACTGTCCCGTCCAACACTACCTACTATCACTGCAAGGTCATGAAGCTTCCAAACGTAGGTAAAAAACATCATATTTATAAGGTAAGCATTGTTACCTCAACCAAAGAGGTTATTTTTTGGTAGCATTTGCGTGGGTGTGTGTCATGCTGTCTGTAAACACAAAAGCTGTTTTGAATGAATTCTGAACAAACTCTGTAGAGGTGTAGCGTGGGGTCGCACTAGCAGTCCATTCAAATTTGCCTGGCATCCACCATTTGACAACAAGCCTTTTAACTTAGAAACTATGATTCTTACAAGTGTGGTGTGTATTGTCAACATATAGAAAGTACTGTATAAAAATTTGAAATATGACACATATCACATTTGATCTCTGACCTTTACGTCAAGATAATTTGATTGAGCTGAAAGTCAAAGTGATAATAATGCTATACAGAAGTATGTCAAATGACAAGAACATATTGGTATGGGGTAACATTTGGTCGTGGTTGATTCATTTTAGTATGTCTTTGTTATATACGTTACAGTAATTGATAATTTGTAACACAGAAAAACTCTACAGAAGCAAATAATCCAAAAGACCAGGGCTCTCACAGATACACAGAACAAGGAAACACACTACCTGAGGGGATGACTGGACAAAGGACAAGGGGGGACTGAGACACTTGATGATGAGAGGATGAACACAATCCCTCTGGAAGAAGTTAAACTAACCATGGGAGAAAGACAATAACAGTCACCAAAATAAAACAGGAAGCAGCACATAACTGAACGGGGAGGCAAGAGAGTGAGCTGCCTCTGAGTGTTTCTCGTTTCCTTATATTTCTGTCACCACTACTCTTTCATCTTTAATACAAATTAGTCATTTGTGTCTGATTTGGCAGTTCAGATGCATGCAAAAGCACACCCACATTGATGCACATGTAAGCATCTGTTGATGCAAACGAAAAATAAAGAAATGTCATTTTGAATCTTATTTGAACCTTGTTTTCCTGCTTTACCTCAGATTGAGCCCGTGATTGAGCACCATGACATCATTCATCACATGCTGCTGTACCGCTGCCCCCTCAGTGTGACAAATCCATATGACAAGCCGTGCTACATTGGTGACATAGGAGACACCTGCTTTGAAGTGGTGGCTTCTTGGGGAGTGGGAGGAGGGGTGGGAGAGACACTAATTTTCACTCCTGCTTAAATTCACAAATTCATTTTCTTGAGAGGCTTTGCTGTATCAGTTTACCACAGTTTATCTCTATACCTTCAGATGTATGAGCTTCCGGAAAATGCTGCTATTCCTTTTGGAGGAGAGGACAGTGATAGACTCTACAGGCTGGAAATCCATTATAATAACCCAGAGGGAAAAGAAGGTAAATGCTGAGTTTATTAACAGAGGGCAAGATAAAGGAAAAATGTGAACCCTTGACCTCTACAGTGAGGTTGTGCTGTAGGGGTGTTTTCCTGGCATGATTCACTCATTACACCTTACAGGGTTACTGCAAATAAACCCAAAGCTGTTCTAAACGTTCACCTGTACAACATTTCTATCTTGATAGAAACTGTTTTTTTCCCCTTTCTTTCGTCAATGCTGGGAGAAAACTGGAGCACATGGATAGAACGGGGGCACTGAGAGAACACAGTGTTAACCACTGAGACACAGATGTTTGGACAGATGTTTTAAACGGTGCTTAAACAGTCAGAATGGTGATCCAGTGCCGAGGGATACTGAAGCTGCTGTAGTTGCATGTAGTCACCCAGCAACTTACTAAGACACTTTATATTAATTTTCATTTTAATTTGCCTCATATTTGCCAAAAATTAAATATGTGTTCTATGTTCTTGAAAGTATATCCTTAACTTTATTAATATAATTATTTTTGACTGATCTCTTTTGTTGTACAGGCATTAAAGACAGCTCAGGACTGCGATTACATTATACTGCAAATCTACGGCAGCATGATGTGGGCATTATGACTACAGGCATCATGCAAGGAAGTGGCAAGTACCTTATCCCTCCAAAAGCCAACCAGTTTCACACCTATGCCATTTGCAAAACTGATCACTTTTCGAAGGTATGTAGCACTGCAATGTGGAGTCCAAGTGGCATGTATTAAACTCATGATAAGGTTTAAAGTTTTACATTTCTCTTATATGTGATTTTTTTTTTCTTCCAATAGCTTTTGAACTCTGTGCCTGACCTTCAAGTGTTTGCTGTGCTTTTGCACACTCACTTGGCTGGGAGGAAAGTCAGAGTCGGCCAGTTCAGGTAAGAAATAAAAGGCAGATTGTGGGAAATTCAACAGCAGTCAATACTGTCAGCACATCATCAGCCAGTGAAAGTTAAAGCTCAAAGTTACAGAATTAGACAAAAACAGCAACATTGATCATAATGACAATCAGCATCAGCTTATATAAACTACACGATGAATTTTGATTTCTGTAGAAATGGGAAGCAGATAGATTTCCTGGCCATAAATGAAAACTACAACTTTGAGCTACAACAGATTGTCAGTTTGGGAAGCATCAAGAAAATCCAGCAGGTCAGCGTTCCTTACGTTCATGCCCGTTTATGAACATGATAGAAAAAACATTGTCAGATATTTTAAGATGCCATGTTACCTTTCTCCCACTACAGGGTGATGAAATCGCAGTGGAGTGTACCTACAGTACTGCCAGTCGTACTAACGTAACACAGGTGGGTCAGTGTATGAGCAGTTTACTTGGAAAATAAGTAAATAAATTAATTTACATTTAAATATACATTAACAGGACACACATTAACACAGGGTTCCTTCTTAGTCATAATAATAATATAACAAAAAACGACCCTCTGATCTAGTATGGAGCAGGTGGAAGAGAGCCTGGAGAGGTGGAGGTATTCTCTGGGAGATTTTCATTGGGAGTGACCAGAATGGATAAGATTTTAAATGAGTACATCAGAGGGACAGCTCAGGTTGAGCAGTTTGGAGACAAAGTTAGAGAGATAAGGCTGAGATAGTTTGGACATGAGCAGAGGAGGGACAGTGGATATATCGGACAAAGGATGTTGAAGATGGAGCTGCCAGGCAGGAGGAAAGGAGGAAGGCCACAGAGAAGATCTGTGGATGTAGTGAAAGAGGACATGCAGAAGGTTGGTGTGACCGAGGAGGATGCGAGGAATAGGGTGAGATGGAGTCAGATGATCCGCTGTGACATCCCCTTAAAGGGAGCAGCCGAAAAAAGTAAGAAAGATCACAAAGTAATTTTATGACATGAAAGCAAGTTACTCTGTGTTGAATAAAATAAAAAAGTATAAGACTGTCAGAAATGATCTCATATTTCTAATGCATGCCCCTTTCAGATGGGGTTAGCAACCACCGATGAGATGTGTCTGGCCTTCTTGTTCTACTACCCTGCGATCAACATCACCTCATGCATTAGCTTTCCGGATATAGAAGTGCAGATGGATACGTAAGCTCTGATGCAATGCTTCATAATCCGTTTTCATTTTTTACGCACACCATATATTTTTGTCATGCAGATGTATTTTAACGAACAAGCTCTATGCTGATTTCTGACAGAATACCCCAGGATAAGGATGAGTATGAGAGGTTGTTAAAGAACGCCCCACAAACGCAAATGATCCTTAACACCAATGTAAGTATCAATCTCAGTTATTTGGTGCTGACTTTTCTTTTCTGTCTTATCCAAGCAATTTTTTTTTAATGTTAAAAGACAGACAGTGGCAGCTCCTTATATTTTATTATTTATAGGTTATAAAATGTTTATATCAATTAGCTTGTTTCTTTCCAGCTTTAGACATACAGTGGCTCAGTTAATACATTTAAACAAATAATATGAATCTGTCAGTGTTTACATTTGTTCTGTATTGTCCCCATTTTGCATTATGTAAAGCATTTTTGGAGACTTAATTTTTATGATACTTGCGGTTTAATTGAACAGTAACCCAGCCTTGTACCACTTCCACACACCTTTACATCTATGCTGCCCTGCACATGAGCAGAAGATTTTTTTTATAGTTTTCATATTTTACTTTGAATTTGAACACAAAGTCGGAGCTTTTATTTGTCTGTCTCTGCAGTGTGTGGCCATTTAAGTTGCATTCACTGACAAAAACACTAAAATTTTCAGTTTTTTTCATCTGCAGAAAGAAGGTATTATAGGTTGTCTTTTTTTTCTTTTCTTTTCTTTTTCAGAACAATTTCTCCATTTACGAGAATGTCACTGTGAGGGAGCTGATGGAGACACCCAAAAATTGCCAGAGTAGAAACACTTCAAACAGAATCCGCACTTCCTGGATCGTAAATCTTGCAGAAATCCTACTTTTGCTGCTCTCAACTAGAGTAATGTAACACATGCATGATTCAGACCCAGTTGCAACATTGATGAAGGAAGACAAAGTTGATCAAATCTTTAATGTGTTGACCTTACACCACATCTTCTGTGTTTTTGTTCTCTTTTTAATCATATCTTTGATCTTTCTTGTTGATTGTTAATCACAGTCATTAGTTCAATTTTTTTCCTTCTGCATTTTTAAATTTTTTATAAATGAACAGGAATTTTTACCTTACATGTATTAGTGGCTTGCCAGTATAATATCACTGTGGCACAACTTAAATTTGTAAGCTGTCATCCTACTTCTATGATAGTAGCAGTATGTTGATTGTTTCTGGATAGGCAATAATAAATGTTTGCATGATTTTCAACATGATTGCAATCTTCTTTTGCCTTGATCTTTTAATTGTATTATTATTATTTTATTTTTAATAGATCTCAACTTACGTTACTATTAAAACTAATTTGTTAAGAATAACAAATTAGTGTCATGCACACTTACTGATTACAGATCAATCAATAAACATACAGGACCTACACTCTTCACCAAAATTGACTTATTTCTGTTTGCACACATTTATTATTTTTATACACCCTAAGCGTAATTATTACTTTTTATGTGTTTAAGGGTTAAAAAATATCATAACTCTGATCACTCAATAAAAATAAATCTCGCAAAAAAATGGTAGCAAATTAAATTTACTAAGATTGCAGTCCCCAACGCTTCCCTAAAGGGGGCGCGCTGATTTATTTGCCTACATGTCACTCACTGTGCAAACAGAGAATGAATGTGTACGGCTAGCCGGCTGTTAGCTTCGGCAATGTTGTCACTATCAGAATGATATCGCAGCGGGACAGAGGAGAACTTGCTCGGTTTTATACTGTTACAGATCCCAAGAAGCACCGGAAAGGCTATACTGTGTACAAAGTCACTGCAAGGGTAAGTAAATAGATGATGGGCAATGAGAAGGCTAGGCTAATGCTAGGTAGCTGTGCTAACTAAGCTATTGTGATTATAAAGAGACCAAAACAAAAACGCCAGTGTAACCTGGTGACGTTGAAATAAAAGTGGACAGTATTCAGACGCTCTTTTGTTTTTAAAACCAGGTTGCCTAGTTGCTAACTCTTACTCGATATGACTAATTGAATGTGACCCAGAGTTAACCCGGGTGTTAAGGGCTTGATGCTTGACAGACATTCTGGAGGTGGTAGCTGGTTCTGTTTATGGTTCTTTTTCAGTCATGTATCTCAGCAAAAAAGCCTTAAAATAAGCATTTAACCCTTCTGCGATAGGCTGTGTTATATTATTCATGTTAGTGACTTTAGCTTTCACAGTATACCTCCTGAGAATGAGGTGACTCTGTTTCAAGATGCGAAAAAGAATCTTTCAAAATAATAGTAATAATAAATAATAATAATAATGCAGTTTGGGACAGGGGCTTTACTTTTTAAATAGGGGTTTGTATCCACGATAGGAACACACAGCAACTCACAGATGAAATACTTTGTGATTCATATGTTGAGGTGAAGCTAGAGAGTCACAGAGGAAGAGGGAGACAGGTGTAACAGTGAAGGTGGATGAGTTTAAACACTTGGGTTCCACCATCCAAGCAACTGACAGTGCAGAAGAGAGTGCAGGCAGGGTGGAGTTGGAGATGAGTGTGATGGGTGATTTTTGACTAAAAAGATAGCAGCAGGAGTGAAAGGGAAGGTTTAGAAGATGGTAGTAAGGCCTGCTGTGATGTATGGTTCAGAGACAGTGGTGCTAACAAAAAGACAGGAGGTGGAGCTGGAGGTGGCAGAGCTTTTTATTGGGAGTGACCACAATGGACAAGATTAGAAATGAGTACATCAGGGAGACAGATCAGGTCTGGACAGTGCAGAGGACACAGTACAGGGACAGTGGATATATTGGTTGAATGTTGAACTGCCAGGCAGGAGGAAAAGAGGACGATCACAGAGACGATTCATGGATGTAGTGAAGGAGGACATGTAGAGAATGGCGTGACAGAGAAGGATACTATGTATACAGTCAGATGGAGGCAGATGATCTCCTGTGGTGACCCCTAAAGGGAGCAGGTGAAAGAGGAAGAGAATAACTCACTGGCATTGAGGAATGTGTTTCTTCTGATAATTGAAATTATCTCATTAATTCAGTTTTATTTATATAGCACCAAATTACAACAACAGTTGCCTCAGGGTGCCCATCTCATTGTTAATCAGCATTTACAGTAGGGCTGCAACGATTATTCGACATTGTCGACAATAATCGACAATAAAAATAGTTGACGACGAATTTAATTGTCGATTATAGTCGTTTTTTATTATTGGTGATTTTTTTTTACGGAGTGAGATGTCTTCCCGTCCGCCTATCTCTGGCGAGCGCAATAGCATTCAGCGGCGTGTTAAGTCATGGCGGCTAATTGAAAAAGAACACGGCGTGCTAGACGATCTAAGGTTTGGGACAGTTTCAAACTCACTACGTTTTTTTTTAAATGGAGTAAGTGTGAAACGGTCCCAAACCTTAGATCCGTTTTTTCTTTTTCAAACGGAGTGAGACGTCTTCCTGTC
>VUQK01011086.1:0-10662 GCA_015106715.1 Bujurquina vittata | reverse complement strand
CCACATCCCTCCCCCGGAGAAAGAAAACAAACATACACAGAGAGATCACACTATATATATATATATATATATATATATATATATATATATATATACCATGTTGTTAAATTATTAGAATATCTTGAGATGATTTATTGCTTCTTCACTGTATAAAGGAAAATGGAAAATCTTCTTATGTCTTGACTACGGTGTTTTTGTTTGATGAAAGTGTCCTTGTGATCACAAAAATAAGTTTATATATGCTTATTATAATGTATACAAACAGACAAAAGAATGAATAACAAAACAAATATTATTCATATCTTCTGTAACACAGTGTATTTATATCATTATGTATACAGGGTGTTTGTAGGATAATTATACAGAAAATGACATGGAAACTTCAAAGGAAATGCAAATTTGAGTCATGTGTAAAATTCATGTACAGTACAATGCTTAAAAAACTGTAGGAGGATATTTAATGCCAGTGCCATCACAGAACAGCATTAGACTGCATAGCATTCTTAAGCTGTGTTTTTGTGTGTGCTTGTTTATCTGTGTGTTTCATATTTTAGTTGATCTGCTTGATTCAGTTTCAACTTTGCATAATATTGCATAAATGTTTTTTATGCCCTCAAACTTTGGTGAGAAACCATCTCCTGAACTTCAGACTGTTCCTGAGGGTCAGGCCAGCATGTCGCTGAGCTTGAATGAAGTTGGGAACAGAAACCTAATAAATATGTCTTGGATCAGTTAAGTGTTAGAGCTATTGAGACTAAAAATAAAACAAACAAACATGGGAGACCATTGTAGGTTCCTTGTGAACCAGTAGGCTGATCCTGCATATATTACAATAATCAGGCTTGATTGATACTGTACTATGGGCCATGCTGAGCCTCATTTCTACAATCAAGCATAGATCAGGTGGCACTGGTTTGCTTTTGTTGCTTTGGTCCAGAAAAACAGTTTTGTTGGATTTCCTATACTTCAGTTCAAGGTACTCTTACTAATTTTTTCTCCTGGACATACATTTTGTTATGTTTAGTTGTCAACAGCAACAACAACAACAAAAAGCATCAATCTAACATCAGAAAAAGTGATATATTGCATTATTTTTTATTTCACTAATACAACTAAACTTCTGATTGGTTGCTCCATTTTAGTATTTATCATGCAATATTTCTTACCTCTTTGAAATTAGTGTTTAGCGTCTATTTTATTATATCTACAAAAGGGACACACGTTAAAGGATATACAATGGCGATATGTATCTGTGCATGATTAAATCCACAAGGGATCCCCAGTGCTAGCTGTGAAACTTTAAGGCTTGTGAAAGTTATCGCTCCTTCTCTCAAAAAGGGTTGACCTGGAAAACAGTGCCAACCAAACTCATTTGAACAACATCAGTGAAGGTGACCCCTCAACAGCAGGGCACACACTGCAGTGGCAATGCTTCATACAGTATTTAGCAGAAAATAAGATGATCCTGCTTTATTCTCATTGAGTTCTTCTGTCAAAGAGTCGTTTGAAGATGTAGCTCAGGCTAATGTTGCAATTAGTGTGTTCTGCATTTCATTTTCCCTAAAATGAGGTTCTGTCAGAGCAAAAGCAATATGAATGTTGGGGGCCCTGTGGGCCAACGCAAGACGCTTTGGCCATGATTTGAATTGCTGATGATAAAGACCTTTGTTAGGCTTTGGCTGCAAACTAAAAAGCTGCTGTTAACCTTCATAATCAAATTCAAGTTAATAGTTGCGTTTTAACATATCTAACACCTAAGATGTTTATCAGTCTCACTCACACTTGGAAAACCAACCCTTTAATCTATGCGTATGTCCTCACACCAATGCTTAATGTCACAATTTACTGTTAATGGCTTTTTTGTAATTGCTAATGTTGGCAATGAATGCCTCCTCTACTCACAACCCACAACAACAAATCTCTAATAGCGCATTCCCTGTATGTATGGGGGGAAAAATGGATGCAAATGGGGCTGCACCCTATCCCTCTATCCGTCACTATTTATAGCCCAAACAATTAAGCTGAGAAGACCTTCATTAGCCTGCTGCTATTCAGCAGGACCCTGAGTCGCCTTGCCAGCCAGCTAAACAGGTGTTCCTTAATAATCACTGCTGAATTGCCAGCAACACTGGTTTGCGATTTTCCCTCCATATGTTTCAAGCTGTTAGCAGTCCTCTACTGAGAAATGAATGACTCTCTAAGCCTCATTACAATATCTTACAGTACACGTGGCTATTGGCTGGCAAGTGGCAATGTTTGGGGCTTTCTGCATTAGTACCAATGTAACACATATCAGAGTAGTTATGTAAAGCTATTATTATGTCAGCAATATTTTGATGAAAATGAAATTGTCCTTTTGGAACTCCTTAACCTTGAAAATGAGCTTTGTTGTATACTTTATATATATATATATAAAAGCTATGCCAATGCAAATGTTATACTTTGCTGTAATACTGAGGGATACCTTTTAAGTATTTTAATATTCACTATTAGCTGTATAATCACAACCAAACATATACAGCCACTTCCAATATTACAAATGACAGAAGGCTGCAAATTTGTAGCTGTGCCAAGAGCCAGGAGATGACTGGATGCCAGAGATTTTATAAATACTGCAGCGGTGTGACACCACTTCATCCAATTAGGTTCTGGTTCATTAATTATCTGATCAAGCAGTGATAGAATATAATAAGCATTTGTTATATAATGGGAGGATGCGTTTGGTGTGGTAATATTTCAAGCTGCATAAGGCACGGAAAATGATGAAAATGGTTAATTAAACAACAACTACTACAATAATAATAACATCAAGAATCTCAAAGTTCCACAATTAAGCAAAAGTTCAAGCAGTTTCATGCTGAATTGTGAGTTTCAAAAAATACACCCCCAGCCTCCAACTTTATCTTTCTGGACAGTATGACTAACACTTTATTTACCCAACAGCCAATTTAATTTAGTGATGAAAAGTAGCCATACATGAACATGTAGATCGGTAATTCAGTTCACTGCACCGTCCAAAATATAGAACATCTTTCTTCTAGATGGTGGTATGGACTTGTGCCTTGTCCATTAAGAAACTGTCAGCTGCTTTTAAGGGAGCTGAGAAGAGTTAATGTAATTGGACACTCTGAAAGCCTACTCCAGCTTCATCTGCAGATAATATATTCCTCCTTCTAACAATGTATTCATTCGGTTTCATTCCTTTTTCCAGATTGTGCCCCGCTGTGCCAGAATTGTACTTAACGCTGGTTACCAAAATTAGATGGCTGCATCCACTTGTCACATATTCTGTTAACATTCCCGAAATTGTGCATGTTGGCAATGCCTGACAGGTTTACAAGAGACTGAGCAATACTCTATCTCCATGTAGGTAATGCACCTTTGTGAAGTTCTGCCTGAAAATCAGTGAAACTATTTCTACAAAGAACTGAAGAATAAGAAAATTGCCACTCAGAAGCCCTGTTATTTGTGTTTTTCTTCCAAATCAACAGGGGAATTTATGCCATAGGGAATTGTGATGGCCTAGCTTCAACTAAGCACCACCAACACCCCTCCCCATCACCACTGCCCCTGTCTTGCTTATTAAGGCAAGCTTAACACCTTTCAAGTAAACAACTAATTACTTAATGTTTCTTCACACCTTAATTAGTTTTTAATGGATGCAAGTTGTCATCCTCTGAGGCACTGCCTGTATTATCATCTATTGAGATAGATAGATAGATAGATAGATAGATAGATGTGCATGCGTGTGTTTTACATTAGGTATCAGTAATAACGTGTTTTTCTTTGTCCAATTTTACTATAGTAACGGCTCTCTACCTGTAGCATTAAACTCGATTAAATAGAGCTGTCAGTCTGTAGTCTCACTGTAATTATGATAAAATACTAATTAGGGCAGACTGAACCTGTTCATACATGCCCCTGCTTTCAAATGTCCACTCCAGATGGCAGCAGGAACAAAGGATTTTTGGGGAAGAGACCTTTATGCCTCAGCAGTGGGAAGACCTGTCCCACCACACTTAAAATGAGCAATTTGGTCAGTTTACCAAAAGATTGTTTACTGAAGCAAAATGACTTAGTGGATCGTAACAGGGTTAGGATGACAGTGGGCTTCTTTTTTGATCAGTTGATTCATATCTGTGCATGTGAAAAACATACTGGCAATGAAAACAGTCTATTTAGTTAAATGTCTATTTAGTTTTTTTCTTGTTGTTTTTTTTTTTCAAAAGAGACAAAAAAACAACACAATCAATACAAGAATACCTGCAATCTGATTTCCTTAGAAAGTGCTTCTTTGCTCAGAATGTCAGTTTGACTTCTGATGCTCCTACTAAGTCCCAAAACCATTTTCCCATTATCACAACTTTATATAGTAATAGGCATAGGCCTGTCTAAATTTGAAGCACTGAAATATTTTCAAATCAGAGCAATGGATTCAAAATTTGTTTAATCAAGTCTCT
This sequence comes from Bujurquina vittata, assembly GCA_015106715.1. NCBI lineage: Eukaryota > Metazoa > Chordata > Actinopteri > Cichliformes > Cichlidae > Bujurquina > Bujurquina vittata. The sequence continues at coordinate 6,202 of VUQK01011086.1, read as the reverse complement.
GAGTCAGTCAAATTGTGTGACTATTATGTAAAAGGAAGAAAAAACTGAAGAATATTTGTCTTAAACAAAGGAGTTAAAGCAGTCAATATTTGTTTAAATGTAACCACAGAGCTACTGTACAGGACATAATCTTCAACATGTCTTCTTCATTTTACATTTTTGGTATGCCATGACATAGCCGTTTTCAATTGTTTATAAATCATCCAACTGCTTAAACATGTTTAAGCTTTAAGTGGTAAAATATTTTAGATTTGCTATCAGATTTTTAAATCCCATTGTATTAACACATACATGGTTAAAGTATATGTAGAAATGTTCACCTGGACTCTTGAATTATCTCTCTGTGAGGTAACAGTGACATTATGATAGTGACCTTTGATTGCAACAAGTCTTTTATAAAGATAGTGGCTTTCAAAGCTTCCAGTTTAAACTGCATAAACCTCTCTGCACATGATTTAAAACTGTCAATATCCCCAACATCAGCAAGGCATAGATCAGTGAGGTCATGTTCCTCTTTTGCGCCGACTGTCTCCAGCTTCTTCCCAGTCTTTGATACCTGCCACTCTTCTGTTAAAGAGAGGAGTGAAGTGCATAGATAACCGCTTATAAAGTACAAGGAAAAGTCTGCAAGTCTGGTCTAAAAAGAAAGTCACTGGATGAATTTCAGACCTCATTAAACTACTTATATACACAATTAATCCTCAATTTCTATAAAGCAAAATGATTTCACTGTGAAGAGAAAGTCACATACTTCCAGGAATATATACATGAACACATAAACACACAATCATGCACCTTTGCTTTGTGACAATTTATGCCTTTAAAAAACAGTTATTACAGTTGTCATCATTCAGTATGTATTGGTCAATACCAAAAAGTGACATCATCATTCATGTCCAACCAGCAGTTCAAATTAATGAATAAATACGTTTCATCATATGGGAAAGACTTATGGAACGCTGTGAGTGTTTTCCCTTGTAAACTGACTTAAAAGTTGATAAACCTTTGGAGAAAAAAAAAATGATTACACAAAAAATAAATAAAAATCAGGATGCCTGAGAGACAACAAACTGAAATGCAGATTTACAGTTTAATTCTGACCCACTGAGCAGATAATAAGTAATGTCCAAAGTCAAAACAGATTGTTGTTCATGGGTTCACTTCAGTTAGTATCTCCAAATAAAGTAGTTTACGTGACTAAACAATTGAGTTGTATACATGCTGAGTTTACATGTATTAGTACGATGACATAATATGATGAGTATGATGACATAATAAAATAAAGTAATTTGCAAGCATTCTGTTGATATTTAATAAATCGATTTAACTCAGAAAAAATATAACATATTATATCAGGTAACTGAATAGAATAGAATAGAATAGAATGCCTTTATTGTGATTATACAGGATGTACAATGAGAACTGTGAGAACTGTGAAGAGGTAAAGCCAAACTGAGAATAACAAAATCTGTAACTTCAGCAAATATAAAATATGTGATTTGTAGTCATCAGTGTTGCATCACATCAGTACACATTAATAGATTTATGTAGGTAAAAGCCAGCTGCGGATCACTCTTGAGGTCCACCAGTGTGCTTCTGTTTCTCACTTGTTTTTGATGCTGTTCCTATTGTTTTCCTTGTTCAATAATATATGGCACATATGCTTGCTACTGAGACTAATGTTTTTGGTATGGGATTTGTGCTGGATTAAGCTTCAAAAGAATGGCTGATAGTCTGTTGTTCAGTGCTGGCATGCTCCGTTCCCCACAGGGCTGCTGGTTCAGAGCAGTTTGAATTTGTAAGAAGAAAATAGAACCAGTGTTATGCAATTTTTTTTCCTCTTTTCTAACCATAGTATGTAGATTATATGCACTTGGACGCATACTGGCTGACGGATAAAGAGTACAAAATGAGAATAACAACCCATGTGTGACGACTGCAATATTGAGCTATGCTTTCACAATCATTCATGTATTCAGCTCAGGCAGACAGTGTTGTTTAACAAGATGCATCATATATCCTTTCGTAATGAATGGCGGGCAAATGAATCAAATTCTGTTCACTTTTTAAAGCGATCCTGTTTTGATGGAAGGACTTTATCAATTGAACTAAATGAAGTATGTTTGCTCGGATTTTGATGACGCATATAATTTCATTAATCATGGGTGAATGCTTTTTCTAATATCTTAATCAGTAGCAATTACCAGCCTTTCATCATCACCTTACTGCTTCGAGAATCACAAGTGGCATCAAGGGTTGTGCACATTGGCTCATCACCACATGCTCTCTCAAGGGTACACCACTTGTCCAGCATCTCAGAGGCCCTGATTGCATACAAACAAATGATTCCGTAATCTAAATGTGTGTGCAAAGCTCCCTCTTATCTCAACATGCCTATGGGTAACAAAGTAGTGTGATTGCAGTAAATAGAAACTGCCCACCCACCACCAATACTCAACTCCTGTAGGACAGAGGCCACCAGTGCATGGTGCTCTTGATTCTCAGACTGCTTCGTACTTCACAGTTACAAGAATATGTAATTATAGTTGATATAGTTAGAGGTTAGAGAAGACTGAACAAGTGGCAGGGACCTGTGATTGACATCAAGTTCCTTGAATATGAACCACGTGGATTCAATATGAAGATAATAACATGCATAAAAATGCTTGTCCTGAGACAATGTCAAAGCAAAGCAGTAATTTATGCTGAAACCAGAGCAGTAAATCTATCACAGAGAGGCTTCACATAGGTAAGTGAAAATTGATCTTCTAGAACACACGTGGACACATTATATAGTTTAAGTGGTGAATAGCCTTAGATGTGCTTAGAGCTGTTCTTTCGTGAACTGTGACATGTGCTTCCAGTACTTTTACACCACAAACTACCTTGTCAGTTTGGCAGTACAATTCAGCAACAGGAACAAATGAGTAAGAAATGCAAGGAAAAATGAACAAAACATCTTACTGATGTCACCACCAGAAGATATTCAGTGCACTTGACATTGAGTTTACAAGCCTTTGGAACTCTAGTGGGTTGACAGATGGAACCGCAGTCTTCCATTACTTGGTGTTTTGATGATAGTGGTGAAGCCCCCCCTTACACACAGACCCACACATACATACATACCATAGAGATGTTTCATCATAGATTAATACAAGCAATACAAGCAAAATGTCCCTCACGGCAGCTTAAGACTGCTTCTAGATCATTTCACTATAAGTGTCAAGGGTTTGTGGTTTTCCTTTAATCTGCACAACCAGCTAAACAGATGTTTTCACCCAGCATCTGGCTATAACGGTTCAGCATAAGGTCTCAGATGCAAAGTTATAATAATGTCCAGACACTAAATCATGTCACTGTTGACAGGTTGCATGATTATTCTCACAGGACGGAACTGTAGCCTAGCAACAAAACTGCAAGAAGTTGATTTAGGAGGAGATGCCTGGCCATGTAAAAGTTAGCCTGTCAATGTTGTTAGCATAATGCATTAAACTCTGCAGGCTGACAACAACAACAACAATAATAATAATAATAATAATAATAATAACAATAATAATAATAAATAGTTCAGAATTACAGAGAAAATCGAAAATATTTGGTATGTCTTACATGTCATAAACCTTTCCAAATAAATATTGGGCATTGAACAGATTACATGGATAGCTGTACAGTGACATCTGAGGTGTTCATGTCAGGAACATGCAGTGAGATTCAACAGATGTTTGTCAGCACCCAGAACAGGTTTACCTGAAAATTAGAAACTTGTATTACTCACCAGTGCGCTTTAGATCTTAGTCCTGGGCTCCCCACAATGTACAAGACTGAACAACGGTGGAACTGTGAAGACCACAGTGGAACTGTTTGCTGTCCTGCTTGCCACTCCACTTTGACAAAAAACAAATAAATAAATACAGCTATAACAAAAATAACTAAAAAAAGAAAAGAAAAGAAAAGAAAAGAAAGAAAGGGTGAGGCCTGTTTGGAGCAAAACTTGTTATAAGTGTAGTGATTGATTCCCCTAGACTTCTTTCCAGTGGATGAGGCACAGTGATGTGATGAAACTATAACAGATTACAGAGGAATGCTCAAGAGATTCATACAATGTGCCGAATGCCTCTTGAGTCTTCTGCTGGTACTAATGTCTGACCAGTAAACATACAGGCACCAATTCACATTTAAGCCATGCTTTCCGTTGGCATGAATATTCCTTGAAATCAAACCAAAGAAAGAAAGAAATGGACTGAAGAGTATCAAAAGGAAAAGGGAATTCATATGCTGCAAGGCAAAGCTCGAGAAGCCAACATGGTAATCCAGAAATCATACTGGTCGTGGCATTGGAGAGGTGTTGTGCTCCCAGTGTGTAATCCCTATGCCTCCGCCTCTTTGTGTCCACCTTGTCTCCAGCTGTGATAGAGGCACTGAGTGATAGAGCAGTGCTGAGTGGTGCTGCCGCCACTGCTGCTCCTGCGTCCTTCCTGCTACAGCAGCAGTCTCTGCTCAAACAAATGCCTGGTCTGTCACAGTTCTTTGCTGCAATGCATTAGATTCATGCACTCCCTCCCTCTTTCTGCCTTCCTCCCTCCTTGCTCACTCTTGTTCCTTCACTTGCCTCAGGCACACGTGAGGAGACACGGTGAGAGTCTGGAATACAAATAAGCTGTCTTCCTTAAAGACGTGATTGTGCTTCTTGAATTTGATTACTTTTTTAAGTCGGCGTGAATAACTGGGGTGGATAAAATAGATGTGATCTTGAGATTGCAGGACTTCGACCAGTGGACTGGGCTGTTACTGAGCATTGCTGTAATTCTGGTCTAATTTTTTTTTCTCCTTTCATGAAATAAATAAAAAGAAAGTGGAATCTAGGTCTTTTAGAGTTTACAAATCTATTTTATTTAGAGTCATTGCGTAGTCTTGATACACTACATTGCCAAAAGTATTCATTTGTCGTCCTTCACATCCATTTGAACTTGAGTGACATCCCATTCTTCATCCATAGAGCTAAATAGAATGTCAGCCCACCCTTTGCAGCAATACCAGCCTCAACTCTTCTGGAAAGGCTTTCCACAAGGGTTAGGAGTGTCTTTATGGGAAATTTGGACCATTCTTCCAGAAGTGCATTTGTGAAGCCAGACACTGATGTTAGATGAGAAGGGCTGGCTCGCAGTCTCCGCTCTAATTCATCCCAAAGGTGTTATATCGCGTTGAGGTCAGGAATCTGTGCAGGCCAGTCAAGATCCTCCACACCAAACTTGCTAATCCATATCTTTATGGACCTTGTTTTGTGCACTAGTGCATAGCCATGTTGGAACAGGAAGGCACCATCCCCAAACTGTTCCACAAAGTTGGGAGCATGAAGTTGCCCCCCCCCCCTCATCACCACCACCACCACCATCACCACAAAACTTTACATTGGCATAATGCAGTCAGACAAGTACTGTTCTCCTGACAACCGCCAGCATTGGATGCTTTACATTGTGCTTTTTGATGTAAGGCTTGGATGCAGCTGCTTGGCCATGGAAACCCACACTGTGAAGCTCTCTACTTGAGCTAATCTACATGCCACATGAAGTCTGGAGGTCTGTAGCAATTGACTTTGCAGAAAATTGGCACCCTCTGCGCATTATGCACCCCAGCATCTGCTGACCCCGCTCTGTGATCTTGCATGGCCTACCACTTCGTGGCTGAGGTGCTGTCATTCCCAATTGCCACTAACAGTTGACTGTCGAACAATGTTCCCTCTAAGCTGCGCGCTTGTGCATTCGCGCACTGCTCACACATTCTCAGCGCACAAGAAAATCTATGCAGCGCAAAAAATTGAATCCAACATGAACCGTAAACTAATTAGACCATAAAAATTCTTTCCGTACCATTTTGTAGTTTAAGTCAGTGAGTGTCAGGTGTTAAGCCAATGATACGATACGGTTCACTTATGCAGCCAATCATCGCATCCTATTGTGTGTACGTGCCTTGTCCATATGCACCGTGCAGGTTAGCTAGGTAAGAACAGTGTGGTGGAGTTAAGTGACGCGAATGCTACCCCATTATCACGGCTAAGCAAACTGGCAGGGCGGACATCCACTCAACAAGCCAAAATAAAAGAACGGTTTGCTCTGCAAAACATGCAGCGAAGCCAAAGTAGCAAGCGAGTTTGCCTGGCCAAAGCACGACTCTCACATACAACATAACACACATCTCATGAATG
>VUQK01011083.1:0-13700 GCA_015106715.1 Bujurquina vittata | reverse complement strand
TTTGCCCCCCCTTGTGCTTTTTGTTTGTCCTTCCCCCCCCCCCCCCCCCCCCCCCCCCCCAGGGCGGACCTGGTCCCAGTCTATTCCTTTGGGGAGAACGATGCCTACAAGCAGGTGATCTTCAATGAGGGGACTTTATGGAGGTCTCTGCAAAAGAAGTTACAGAAGCTCTTGGGCTTTGCCCCGTGCCTTTTCTTTGGAAGCTCCTGGGGCATTGTGCCTTTTTGCAACCCTATCACTACTATAGGCAAGTTTGTCTTGTTTGCTTAGTTATCTTTGACCTCAGCACTGCTGTTTTAGTAAAGCTTTGCTAGGACGATGACCAACAACCAGTTCATAGAACACAGTCAATATTTGCACAACTTCTTCTTTTTTTTCTCCTTCTTTTTTTTCCCAATTTCTTCTGTTCTTTTTCCATAGTTGGGGAGCCAGTCACAGTGCCAAAAATTGAGGATCCATCTGAGGAAACAGTGGATGTCTACCATGCAATGTACATCAAATCCCTCCAGTGCCTTTTTGACAAGTATAAGACCCGCTTTGGTCTGAAAGAGAGCGACAAACTGCACATCCAGTAAGAGGAGGAGGCGTCACTGCTAATGCTCTGAACTGTGGCATCTCCAGACCCCTGTCCTTATCTTTGTTCACCCCCTTCCTCATCAACCCTGGGTGCCTAGTTCATCTCTGGACTGCGAATTCTACACATTTGCATGTTTACTAAAGAAACCTTTGCTCACTGTGTTGTCTCACACGCCAATATATAGTGCTTTCTCAGGAAATGAGAGGTTTAAAGACTAGTGGCCTTTCCCTGCTGCCATTGTGTGGTTACCCCCAGTGCCACATCAGAAAGTGTGTCTTCAGCGCAGAGGTTGCTAAGCGCCACTAGATGGAGCTGCAAAGTAACAGGCTGAACTTTCCAGACTGTTTCCAATTCTATTACATGCTGAATGCACAAGCAATGCAAATGGAAGGTACCGCTTTCTTACTGGGTATTGCCCAAAGATTAATTGAGCCAAAGACGTAAGCTGTCCCCACACATGCAATGATTCCTGCTGTGCAACAGCTGAAAGTGAAGGAATTCTACAAGTTGGATTTATATGGTGAATGCACAATACGCTTGTGACTGTACAAAAGCCTTAAAGTATTAATTCTGCAACAAGGAGATGCCTATTTTAGCTCTTTTGTCTCGACAAATATTTCTGAAAGGAGACATTTTTTCCCAAGACAGTCGCCTTTGCTGCTTGGCTTATTTCTTTTCTTTTTCTCCTGGTGATAGGGTCTCTATCTAGGTGGATGCATTTAATCTATGGAGTGTAAACTGCATGATTTCTTGTAACTTTTAGGCCTTTTGAGCTGCAGTTGAAGAGGACGAAATGGTTTTGTGGGTGAAAATGGTGATGTTTGATTCCAGTTTAGTGTATCACTTTTTTTTTCAGAAGTGTGTTTTGTAAAATTCTATCCGGGGAATCATCAAAATAAGTAAGCTTGTGACTTGTGGATGGGAATAAAGAGCCGTAATACGACTGGAATTTGCATGTGCAATTTTCTATGGTTTCACTGTTGTGACTACTTCTGCAGAGCAGTGTAATCCCTGTGCAATGAATGTGCAAGCAATAAACGGTGAGACTTGTCTGTATGATGAATAGCATAACCTGTCTGCTGATATTTAAATTAAACTTTTGTATGTTTTCAGAAAATATGTGTCGTGTAGTTGAAATCTTTCCCACATCCATTTTTACTAAAACTCACTCTGATATATGTGCTGTCTCGGGGACATCTCCACAAATATATTCCAACAATGTTTGACAAAGAGGGAGTGTTCTTCATGCAGAATGGGTGTGTTCAGTCCTATATTAATGATTCATTAATATTTAAAATATTTTCAGCTGCTGGTTTATTCTTTACAGCACTTCTGCTTTTTCATGCTGTCAAACTCAAAGCTGACATCAGTGCTCTGGTCCAATCGTCTTTCTGCCCACATACTTTAAATCTCGCTGCTTACCTGTCATTCCTCCTCACATTCTCATCCGTGCAACCCACCTCCCCATGTCCACCTCATCTAAATCACTCAGTGTGCCATCCAAGCCTCCATTGTTTTCTTCACCACCACCAGCATCTAGACTCCAGAGGTCCTGGCCTAATCCCTATCATCGCTGGGATTCTGCTCTGCTTCGATGGGCCATCGGAATCTAACCACCAAAAAAATTTGATTCTGTATATCAATAAATAATGTTCAACTTTTCCAAATGATCTCTCCTTATTGAATTACAGTAAAAAGCACCTTGAGGTGACAGTAGTTGTGATTTGGTGCTGTACGAATAAAACTGAATAGAACTGAAGACCACATTCAAAGCAATGTAACCGGCATGTGGCACAGGTCACGCAAATGTTAATCATATTAGTTATGCTTGTTGCTGTATCTCCATTCTTTAGTATTATCTTTAGTTCATTTGACTTCAGGCTCAAAAAGCCTTAAAAAAGACAAAACTTCCCCTGGCTCCTCTCATCTGGAAGAGAAAATGTGACAGGACAGGAACAACAAATGCAACTTTATATGCTGTGAGTTCCTATTTATCTGAGTTAGAACCTTGGTAATTAAGTTATATTTTTTACTGCTAGTTGTCTTTTATATGACCTGCATGAAACAACTCAAGAACACAGTGAGTTAAGTATCTAATATGATCAACGTCACCTTCACATTGTTAGAGTTTAAGTGCAGTCAAATTGTCTGAGACATTTCTTTTTTCCGTAAGTCATTATGAATTCTCTTTCACAGCTTTCTCTTGACCTTATAAGGTTTTCTCTGTAGGTAAAGAATAAGTGATTAGAAAAAGGAAATAGGAGGTGATTTGGAGCACTAGTCGCCCACAGCCTTTAGTCTTTTGGCCCTGCAGAAGCAAAGCTTTTTATGTGACTGATGCAGGCCCCTAGTGGATGCTTAATGTTCTGCAGACAGTGTGCATGAAGCTAAAACAGCTGCTCAGATGTAGACGGTAGAGGTGTGTTTACGAGTGGTACTTACATAAGTATTTCTACAGTACAATACAGAGTTACATGCAAAACATAATATCAGCATACAAATTTAAGAGCGCTCTAACAAATTTAAACTCGACTACCTTGATAATATATTAAAAAAAAGAAAAGTTTTACACATTACCACAGTCACGGTCCGTTATCTGCGTTTGGTTCCTATCTCACAATTTGTGTATTTGGAGCGTATTATTGTGTGCTAGACTTGTAGTGGGGAAAAAAGTTTATAACCATTTGCATATAAGCATAAATTGCTTTTGTCACTGTCTCTCTTTGCACCAGCAGAGATTAGCAGTGAAAACGACGTCGGTACTACCGTCTAAACTGTCACCTGCAGGTCACGCTGCACTACACAACTTCCTCATATTTTGAAGCTTTGACAGAATTCAACGAACACTCGCCCTTTCCAGGAAGACAGACGGGCAGTACCACCAATAAAAACGCGAATTTCAAAAACCAGGCTCCGCCTTTACGTGACGGATGTGGGTTTGAGCCAATCAACACGTGAAGTGTCGGCGCCTCCTCTCCGCAGACAGATTTCCGAACGTAGCAAAATAGCCTGCACTTTGTTTATGTCCCGCTGGTTAGCTGACAGCTGTTGTAGCGCTTTCCTCACGCAAACGCTCATGTCTGCATGTTTCTCGTAGTGGTCGGGAACTTCGTCAACTTTTAGCCAAGTGTCGCGAATGTCTAAGATGGGATGTTTTGTTGAATGAGGGATAGCCGCTAGATGCCGACAGGAGGATGAACTCCATCACCGGTCGGGTTCTTGGTATCCCCGCCGCTTCTGTCACCAACTCTGGAGCTTCAGCCTCTCGAGCATTACATGTGGAGCTCACGTCCCAGCAGGTAAACGCAAATTCTGTGATCTTTCATTGTCATCAAATGTATTGAAGTGAACTCGTAAAAACTTGGACCGGGCCTTCGTATTGTGTTGTGCTACTAGTTTACAACTGCTGCCATGGAGGTCCACAGTAGGCCTGCCTGGCTAGCTAGCTAGCTAGCAGCTGCTAGCTTTCAGTTAGCTATCCTGTTCGCAATAAATGGAAGTGGACTGAGTCTGTAGACACACTAAAAGCAGTCAGGTTGATGTTCGTTGTTTTTTGGAGTCCAGCCTTTTCAGCGTACTGTCATATCTTTAAAATATGCTTCATCATTCTACACATTTGTGTGCAAAGCTTGTAATGCTCCTGCTAATGGTAACTTGGCGTTATGTGAGCACGCAGTGACAGCTAAATAAAATCAGCACACAGTATGTCGTATTTTGACACCTCACTGTCTCGTATAGCTGATTTATTGTGATCTGAAGCGTGTCGAGCCTGATTCTGTTAATAGTAAGGTCAGCCGGGGGATTCGGTCGAAGAGCCTAAAATGCATGCCTTCATTCATTTGACAGGTACGCTTCTCGTTATGGTTTCCTACCTTTGACCGGAACTAAGTCTACCACCGGCGAATCACAGTCCCCATTTGTGTGTAGTGGTTGAGCATTATTTGGAGTAGAATGCATGCTGTTCTTGAATATCTGTTAGAGATGTGACATTTCCTTACCTTCGGTCTGTCAAATGTCTGCATGCAGCAACAACCCCTTGGGCACTTTACAACTTTTATTCTGTAACTAAAGTTCACATTAGGAAGCAAAATATGCAGGTCATCAGCATAAAGAGAAACTGTAATCTTTCAAACTGTGTCCATAGTTTAGTTCAATACTATTTGCATGATCTAATTTTGCGCCATGAAGATGGCAACATTTTAAAAAAGGAGGCATTTCATACTCACGATAGTATTTGCCTTGCTCCTAACACTGTTCCTATAAATGCACTCCTGATGTGGTAATGCAGATTACTGGCTGGTGTTAGTGTCTTTCTAACAGCTTTTTTATGTGCGTCCGAGGCATTTCCAAACCAGCAAAAGATACAAAATCAGAACATTTCAATAAAAGCACAATAGAATGTGTGGAGCACTTTGGAGTACACGTTGACGGATAAACATTTCATTAAAAAGTACATTCTTCATTGTGCCTCACTGTCCAGGCTGTCTCTCCAGGAGTCCCATTTCAGCCTGTGGTCAAGAAGAACCCCAAGGTATTTAGATTCAGTCACAGACTGGATCAGCTCTCCATTGATGAAAGAGGGCTGAGATAAAAGTAATATATGTTTCCTTAATCTTTGCAGTGCTGAAGATAAGGATTGCTCTCTTGCACCATTTAATGAAATGGCCAAGAGCTGTCCTGTACTCTTCCTCTCCACCATGAAGTGTACAGAACAAAGAACGGAGATAAAACAGAACCCTGAGGGGAGCCTGGGGATGTGGTCTGTTTGTCTGAAAGTAAAGTTCATATGCTGACCTGCTGTGTTCTACTACTAATCCATAAAACCAAACAAGACACTAGTGAAAATTCAGTTTCTATTTTATCTGCTAAAGTACTCAGTAAAACTGTGTTAAAAACAGATGAAAAGCCCACAAATAAAATCTTAGTTTGTGTGTGGCAGATACAATAAACTCCAGAGCACGTGTCAGACTCAAGGCCCGCGATATAATTTTATACGGTGCACGAGATAATGTAATATCGCTATTATTAATGGCCCGCAGATAAATAGCACTCCCACCACATATTCTACAAATCCTACAATGCACTGCAACAGCTGCCCAGCAGGCCAAGACCTGTGCGCTAACCCGTTTTCCCGTGTTGCCAATGACACATTGATCAGTGGATAAAAACAGTGGTCAGGACTTTTTACAGTGACATTTGAGCTGTCTGACCTTCAAAAATGGCCAAATGAAATGTGGAAAACTGGGATTTTTCAAACAGGTGGGAGGCAGAGGACCTGATCGCTGACATAGGAGGTAAACAGGTGTCTTCTTTTGTTCACCTGCGATGTGTGGGGATAAGAGCGGATTTGTGGGACAGATGCTGGAGAAGATGGAGCGGGAAACCTGCACTGTCAGCTCACCTGTGCATCACTGCATCACACAGCAGGAAGCGCTGCGCAGCAAAGTCCTGAAGACAGAATGTGTGATAAGCACCGTAACACACTGCCTTTATAAGAGGCAGAGTTTTAAATCACCGCCAGTTTCAGAGGAAATAGCTTCTAAATTTGGTGTTGTGCCTTATCACGCAGGTGCAATGAGCTGCCTGAGGAACTGTCAACTTCATGAAAATTAAATAAAAGACTCAACAGGGCTCTGGGATGAAAGGTTGGCTTTTCTTTGCAACATAATGAAGCATCTTAATACGTCCGTGCAGATTCAGGGACGGGACACGTGTCTCCACCACTGTGTTTGCAGCTGTCCTTTTTGCTGAGAAACTGCTGTATTCTCGGAATTCAAATTCATAACGCTGATTAAAATGTTTTTTAGTATTTGTAAAATTATTTTTAGTATTTGGGGCCTGAAGGCCTAAGGGACTGGGAACAGGAAAAATTATGGATGAGTTCCAAATATTTGGTATGATGTGACTGTTTACAGATAATCTCAAAATGTCAGTAAAACTGTTGTGAGCTGTTCAGCACAGTCCTTCAGTACACTCTCAAAGGAATTGTCTGCACCAGAACCTTTCTGATTACAGTCTCTGGAAAGGTGCAGGACCTCTGACTCTTTAATAAAATCCAGGGGAGGCTTAGAAGAGATGGGCATCACTAGTGGCGAGTCATAACTGCTGCCACTATCAAAGTGACAGAAAAAGTTGTTGAGCTGATTGCCATCTCCAGACTCATACTGCTATGGAAGTCAAATAAAGCCTATCCCCTACCCTTGGCACATTTTTCATAGTTTTAGTACCCTGCCATGCATCTCTAGGCTTAATGTAACAGAGTGCCCTCTGTTTTTCAACTGTACTTGTGCACCATTATCTGTCTTTTAATTTGTCCCTAAAGGTTCCTTCTGGCTGTATCATTGTGGTCTCTGATAGTGATTATTTTCTGTCATATGAGGTCTTTCAACTTCTTTTATGCCCAAGGTTTGTCATTCTCTTAAATTTTAATCCTTTTGGTTGGGACCGCAGAGTCCACACAGAATATAAGCAGTCAAATGTGTTGCGTGATCATTAATGTCGGCACTTTCACAAACCGCCCATATAGTGCAGTCAGAGCACCCTGGCAGGGGTCCACACACTGTCTTATCTTTGCAGGGGGTTCTCCCTATTCAATAGCCTCTTGTAGACAGAGCATGGATAAACCACACTGTGATCAGATGAGCCCCTAGTAGGGGGAGCGGGGATGCAGTGTAAACATCTTTCACAGTTTTTCCAGGTGGAGCAGTCAACATATTGAGGGCATGTATGCAGAAGCTTACTTTATGGGTACACTAATGGGAAGTTGTAATGGAACATCATTTAAATCTTTAAGTATGCACTATTGTTTCAGATTAAAGTGATTGATACTCTGTATCTGCCCTTACCTAGTAGCTGAGTGAGCATTGACTCAGCAGCATTTTTCTACTGGCTTCCGTTACAAGGTAGAATCAGTGCTAATGTAATACATGTGGAAGGTTTTAACTAAGCACTTTTGAATAGTTCACAAAGCTGGTATTTTGATTAAAAACAAAATATACTATGATCTGTACCTTTCTAAATGCAGTAGTGGCTCAGGACATAGAGCAGAATTGTCAAGCTAGCATGTAACACAGTTCAATAGTTGTTTTATTTAGTGCATAATCCAAAAGATTATATTTAATGAATAATTCGTAAAGAATGAATCATGCATTTCCAAGTCAGCCAAAAATAGGCTAGCTTTAACTGTGTGCACTGAATAAACTGGCATTCAAGTTCACATTAATGTTCCCTCGGTGTGTGTTTTAATATCAGGTCCACAGATACCTGTGAGCCACCTGTCAAATGCAACTGTTTCATCCGCTTTCGTTTGGTCAGTCCACTTTCTAAAGAAATGTCGACATGCTCAGGAATTCCCAAAGGCTTGTGACCACCTAATCACTCAGTCACCCTGATTACAGGCCACAGACCACCATCAGACGTCAGGTCCTTTTATAGCATATGGTCAACTTTGCAGTGACCTCAAGTTTGAATCTGTAGTCTGAGCTTAAAGTCTGTAATCAGGACTGATATTTGTGCTGTTCTATTAATTACTTTTTTGTTTTGCATGTGGTCCATATTTCTCGCCACTAAATGTGTACTTCAGAATTTATAGAAGGGGGTTAAAAGTCCACTGTAGAACAATCATTTTTTTTGTTTCTGAGGTCCTTAATCTTATAGGAAATCCCATGACTTAGATTGATCCTCTCTATGGCTGCGGGGAGGAGGCGGCCGGCTGCTCAAGGGAAAAGTTAGACCGTGGAACATGTTTGCCACAGCTGAAAGCTGAAAAATGGCTCCAGCTTTTCAGGAATCTCCTATATCAAGATATGAGATTTTTAGTAGATTGACAAGACAAGTGACCTGTACACGAGCCAGGTCCTAGACCTCTTTTTCAAACATTCCAGATGTTAAGTGTTGCTGGACTGGTTTAGAGGGTTACTGATAAATGACATATTCATTTGTCTTCATTGTGTTAAAAAGTCATGTGCTTGTCGTCGTTGTCTTTCTCTAGTTTGCTCTACAATTTGTAGATTCTAGCATGTGACCATTATGACTGACCATGTCCCACTAGTTAACTGGCCACATAATTCTACTGTGAAGATGAGTAATACCTCCATTACTTGTGTTCCTGCTGTGCACGAGAAAGAACTGCTAATTTAAGCTGTTTTATGTATGGGATGGACTTGTCCAATCATGTGAGCCAAATTTAGCTGCAAACTATCTTGTCAATAATCCTCCCTATTTCCCTGTCTCTCTGTTTTCCCCTGGCAAACAGAGACGATTGCGTCATCTTCGGAGCATTGCAGCCAGAAACATTGTCAACAAGAATGGTTCTCCACTGCTGGACACATACTTCACCCTCCACCTTTGTATAGGAGATCGCATTTCTAGAGGTTGGTGTTAACACTGCTCTCACACGTGCCTCAGACACTCATGCTTATGTGTATTTTTTACAGTTTTCATGAAGAAGATTTTGAATAAAGTTTAATGTGAGAACTTTTACTGTGCAGATTTTTGTAATTGCAGGAATTAGTGGTTTAGCATCTCAAGCAAAGGTATGATTTAGTCAGATGTTTTAAGGGTATAATTCCTCCATTTGTTTGTCTTCCATGTTTTTCTTCTAGATTTTTACAAGAGTGAAGTCATACGAGACTCACTGGTGAGTATAATAATTTTCCAGCACTTCCTCTCCGCTTGCTGGGATCGGCCCAGTGTGTTGTCATTTCCTGTAGCCTGCTGTTGGAGAATGCACTCATTACCAGCAATGAAACAGTGTTGTATTTTATTAACACTAAGCTAAGCATCTGTTGCCTTCTTGTCAGTCACACACGTAATGAGCTCTTGTTTAACTTGAACCTTATTAAAGCGATGGGACGTGCTGTAAAACATGTTTGGTTGAATGAAATGTCAGCATGAATATAATATGATAGGCGTTTCTCTCAAACGACTTTCTCTTTTGGCCTGTATGCATCATTATAGTTGTGTAAGTGAGCATCCTGTGTAGTATTACCACTTTATTTTAATTTCCACTTTTATTTGTGATGCAGACGTAGTTCTGCACAAAACTATAGAACAAGCCGAGAGGTTGGTAGGCAATTACTGTTGGGCTTGCTGCCGAGTCACGGACTGACCTAAGCTGGTTTCTGGCATACTCGTCAGTACCTTCAGCAGGCAGACAGCGTAATGCATTTCAGGAGTCATGACTCCTGTCATCTCCCAGCACAACTTCCTCCTGTTTTATTTAACATCTTGTGCTGACAATTCATTCTCTGCTATTCTGTCTCCTTCCTGTCATCGCTCACGTAAGGAACTGTTTCCTGTTGCTCTTCCTGTTTTTATTCTAACTGCTGCACCCCTCTGTTTCCAGTACTTGCTCTCACTAGTTTTTGTCTTCCATCCCCCTTCCCACATCCCCACACCTGTGGATTGTACTTCTGCTTTTGACATTCCTCTCCTGCCTGTCCTTGAAAGTGACCCAGGGAGCAAGAGATTTTTCTTTCTGATGAAGGGAAATGGTACATAATTAAATAATATAAATGACTCCAGTCTCGTGCTGTTGAACCAGTAGTCATGCTGTCATCCTGAGCGTTCAGGGACAGACTACAAACAGGATCAGACTTTAAGGTTAATACAGAACAGGGTGATTCACTTACTTTGCAGTGGATAAGGATCACTTTATGAATTTAACAGAGGAAACACATTCTTTGTTCTCTCCCATTTTTTTGGACATAAAATGGAATAGTTGAGTCACTGTTATAAATGCTTGATTACAAAGTGTTTTTACGCTCTTATGTCAGTTATTGAAATTCTGTACGTGTGTGCGTGCGTGCGCGTGTGTGTGTGTGCGTGTGTGTGTGCTAGAATCCAACGTGGCGTAGCCTGGACTTTGGCATGCTCCCAGACCTTCTGGATACCTCAGTGTCTTGCTTTGTGGTGAGAATCTGGGGAGGACAGAAGGAACAGTACCAGCTCCTCATTGAATGGAAGGTTAATTTGGATGGCCTCAGATACACGGGGCAGCAGGTCAGCAAACACACTGATCATTAGCATTCTTTTTATCTGGTGTATTATGTAATTTTGCCCCGAGGTGTGCTGTGAGGCTTTTGATAAAGTAAATTGTTTTTGCAAAAACCTAATAATAGTTTTTAATGTGTACACAGTCTACAAGGGACATGTTATATCTAATCCAACACCTGGTTTAAATGTTTAATGTTTCATAATTGAATGTGTAATTGAATCCCTTCAGGAGCATGAGGTGCGTTTTTTTCAGTTCTGTCCATGTGGTTTACATCACTTCATCACATATCATTAGCTTTGAGCAGGGCTGTCCTGAATACCTTTTAGAGAGAAGTTGCTATTCCTGTGCCAGCAATACTTTAGTGTAAATCAGTAGCAGCCTGTCTGTAGATTTTTAGTTATATACCTTTTAAAAATAAATAAATAAAAGACATCTTAAAACTGAATATCAAACCTACCGACTCAACAAATGTTCATTGAATAGTTGAATATTTTGCTATGGATTTACTCTTGAGTTTTAATTTCTAATGAAATAAACGTGAAAATTATACAGTCTTAATCCTAGCCTCACTCTACAGCAGAGCGCATTTCTGTCACATGAAGGAAAATGAAGAACATTGGAACATCATATACAGTACATCAATAACTATGAATCATTGTGGCAGCTTGTGTTAAGAACATACAAACGGTAGTTAGAAATACAGGCATGCAAACGGTGAAGTACTTTTAATAATATGGAATAATTGTGTTGTTGATACTATTTTACTGTCGTAATGTAGCCTGGAGTCACATTTTATGCTACACTACCATTTGACATTCTTAGAAGGTAAAATGATTGTGACTGTAGCTCATTGCATCAGTGCATCAAATGTTGTTTCACTCTGAGTTAACTCATCTAAAATGCAGCCAGCTGATGCGCTAGACATTACTCTGTTACATTACTGCAAATAACTTCCGTCAGTGTAACTTATGTTTAGTACATTGCAACATTGTGACAGTAATCAAAGAAAATTGCATTTATTTTTCTCATTGTTTCAGTATAATTCTCATTTCCTGACTTTTCCTGCATGTCAATTATTTGTCAGTGGCAGGAAAATAACCAGTAATTATGTAGCAGCGCTGCTCATCAGTGTCGCAGGGCACATGCTGCATTGATTCAGTAGTACCGGTAATATGAAATGCCTGTATCACGAAGACTGACAATAGGATATAGTTTCAGAATCTAAATCTAGCAGGTCTGTTTGGCTCTTTGCATGAAGTGTTTTGCTGTTTAAGACTCTTTATGAAAAGAGTAAACGGTTCAAATGGTGACAAAGAACTCAATGTTATTCCCATTCGTTCATATCGAGACTGCTTTGGAGGTTTGTAAACAGTCGCACAGTCTCATGCACATCCAGATGCAGCTGTCCTTTGTTCGCTGTCCCCTACAATCAGCCTTTTCTGCTCCGCTTTGTCCGTAGATTCGATCCAGAAATCCAAATGAGATCATATTTGGGTTGAATGATGGCTACTATGCAGCTGACTTTGATCAGAAGGTAAGACCTTTAGTCTGTTTTCTAAAGGTTTTTTCATGACAGCGGAATACCGAGTTCGAGTCTTTCTTAGCATCATTTTATCATCGTTTGGCTTCTGCACTGAAACTCTGACATGCGGCTGTTTCAGGATCAGTCGGAGCATAAGAAGAACAGCCTGCTGCAGGTTGACCAGAGTTCAGTCAGGAACTCCTACAGTGTTTTCTCTTTGCTCAGGTAAGATTCCGGCTGTGCAGCGGTGTCGCATCCATCTTCATTTGATCAGAGCTGGACTTCAATCAAATGTAATGAATCATTTCATGGAGTACCATCTTCTTTTTTTATCTTTCTTGCCTTTTTTCCATAATTAGTTTAAACCAACTTCTTGTTATTATTCCTGTCTTCTGCATCTTTGTCTTGGCCATTTGTTGCCCAGCAGATGGTGCCATAGGAAAGACTAAATTTTAGAGCCAATATCAGGGAAGTTCTGCGACTTGAAATAAACTCATAAAGCCCTCAGTGCACACTGTAGGTCTCAGGTAAAATAACAGTTGAATTAATATTTTGATCACCTCATTAGGTCAGTGGCACTCTTGTGATTATGAATGGAGGTGAAGTACTCGAGGATATTGACTATAAAAATGGTTGCAGTGCATTTTTATGCCACTGGAAGGAGACAGAAATTTGCTGAGTTGCTAGTTGGTAGGAGAAATCCTGGTATAAGAATTAGTAACTTGAGACATAAGGGATGCTTGCATCTGTTGACAAACACAGGCTTGTTGTTCTGCAAGTATATTTAAATGTGGTAGAATGTAAACAGCACTTACAGAAGCACCAGGGCTTCCCCCAGGGGAAACCCTCTGTTTAGTGCAGTCTGATCATGTAATTAGTCCCAGTTTCGCCTAAATAAATGTATATCTGGAAAGGTTCAAGTCAGACATTTCCAAAATTAGATAACGATCCTGTCATTAGGGGCATTATGGAGGCTTGCACTAAGATTTTCCTCCTTTAAGAATTAAATAAGGGGTCATAAATGCGTCACAGGCCTTTGCAGTGTCAACTAAATGGAGTTATGCCAAAACTGGCTGAACTTTAACAGCGCTCCCTCATCTAGAAGTGGTCATGGTTTATGGGTATATGAGTGGAGACTATTGCCTCTCCAGCAACTTGAAGGAGAAAAAAAAAGCCCAGTTTGAATCATAACGTTTATGACCTCTGCTCTGGCTTCTTCTGTTATTGTAGCCGTCCTCTTCTTTCTATCTACATCCCAAGGGATCTGTGGCGTTTACCACACTTTTGTTGATCCCCCCCTCTTTCCTTACACTACACTGTCTGCAGCTCCCACCTCTGTCGGAGTTTTTCTTTGGCTCGGTGCACTCATATGCACGTGATTTATTATAATGTACTGTACAATGACTCATCAGACATTGTATACTATTGTGAGCCCCCCATGTGCGCGCGTGCACACACACACACCGTTTTTTTATATATATATATATATATATAATATAAAAAAAACCCTGGATGCTAGTTTCTGACTCTGTGTTCTCCATATTGTTAACTTTCTGAAGCATTCAGGTGCTTCTCGTGAATACATGCATACATCACATTCTGTA
>VUQK01011082.1:0-10374 GCA_015106715.1 Bujurquina vittata | reverse complement strand
CCTGGGTGCTAAGGGGAGTGGTGGGGTATTTAGTATGTGTGGGGGGGGGGGGGGAGAAAAGTGAGATTAGCTGGGATTTGGGTCCACAAACAAGCATCAGCATCTTGTCCTACAGTTGAACTCCGCCACCTCATTGTGATGCCTGAGAGCTGCCTGTCTTTACCCGGACACAGCCTGCAAGGAGACTCTCCCCTGCTTGCCTCAGGCCATCCTGACAGTCACAGGCCCTGTCCGGAGGAATTAAAATCTCTATTCATCAGAACTCGACTGAAGCTGTCTGGGGACCAACTGGGGAAATGGCGCACGGCACACAGGCAGCTTCTTCCAACAGAGGGACTCAGATGGAGAGTTCAGCACGCTGCGATGCGCCCATGCAGACTGTTTCTTGACAGCACACTCATCCCAACTTCACACTTTGTTTTACTATTTAAGTACTGTCCCGGTGCCAGCGCCGACCTGAATATGAATCATCCTTTCATCTTATGTTTAAAAGAAACACAGAAGGTCTGTTTGCTGAATACAAGCAGTGAAGCCTGTATGTGCAAGTGTGTGTGTGTGTGTGTGTGTGTGTGTGTGTGTGTGTGTGTGTGTGTGTGTGTGTGTGTGCGTGTGTGTGGATCCAGCCTGCTGAGTTTTTCTTTCTTATCAAAGGTGGGACTGTGTCACCTCCTGTAGCTGCTCTCCATCACAGCAGCAGTGGGCAACATTTACTCTGACAGAGAGGGATGGAGGAGGGAATCTCCACCGCTGCTCCACAATAGAGCCAAAGCACCTGCGCAAGCGCACATCAGCTCTCTACTGACCTCTGTTGGTGAGATAATGCAGTGGCAGGGATGTGATGTTAGAGGTTCAGTTTTTTGATAGTTCAAAGAGGACAATATACTTTAAAATGCCATAAAGCTAGACTGCTTCGTGATTGCAGGAGTTCTCCGGTTACCCAGAGCTCTGAGTCTGTACAATCAGCATCAAACATCTGCAACTGGAATTCACATCCTGTCACCTGGAACACAGCAGGTAGAAACTAAAAATATTATTACAATAAAAGGCAAATTCTACCAAACATCATAATACTGCAACCCCAATTCCAGAAATGTTGGTCTGCTGTGTCAAATATGAAGGCAGAATGTGATGATTTGCAAATTTCATACACCCACATTTTATTCACAGTAAGACACAGAAAACATGTGAAATGTTTAAACTGAGAAAATGTACAATTTTAAGAAAAAAGTATGATCACTTTGAATTTCATGGCGGCAGGGCGTCTCTCAGGTCTGTAGCTGATGAGATTACAGCTTATGCCTAGTACTTGGACTTTTCTAAAAAATAATATATATATTTTTTTCAAATAACTAAATAAGATGGAGAATTTTAAAACTGTTGCAGAGCAATTTTAATTTCATGACCTTGATGGTGGAAAGAAAAACACACCAGAGCCACATCATCACGTAAATCACCACGTCTATCAAGTTTCGCCAAATTACAACGAGACTGAGAGTGTTAAACCCGTTTTAGAGCAGAGGAATTGTGTGTTTGTGGTCCTTCTCCCTCTGTGGAATTTCAAAGCAAGAAAGGTGGAGCCTTTTTGCAAGCCTGACATAATGTTTGTTAGGGGGTCGGAAAGTTTTCGAAATCTTCGCATGCATCCATAGATGGGGTGATCGACTCGCTGTCGATGTGCTGATGGTTCAGAATTCCTTCTGATCGCTCCTCTTACAGCATTTCAACTGTTCAACCCCGTTTTCCTTCCGCTGAAGTGGGAAGCTCCTGCACCCCCATTTCAACCCTCAATTTTAAAGCTGCTCCCTTCCCCCCTTCTCACTGCGAGCTGCGTCAAGCACAACTGAATAACACCGGAAGTGATGCACCTGGCCTCCAAAGTAAGGGTTCGGAATGGCTCCTGGAAAGGCACACGTGTTTCTAGAGTGGCCGGTGAACTGGCGTTTGAGTCTTTAAGAATTCTCTCAGCAATAAAACATATAAATGTATATTTATACATTTTTAAAAAGGCTTAAATTTAGTTTAAGCTTTCTGTTACAATAACGTTGGCGTATTTTATTTTTAAAGTGTCGGAAATGTGTTGTTGATCGTGTTTGCGCGGACGGCGGTGTTTGCGGAGCAGGGACTCAGGAATGTGGAGACCAGCAGCAGCTACGTCACCCTCAAATCGCCTGGGATCCCGTCGATAGAAAACTTTAAAAAAATCTACGAATTAACAAAACAGTCCTGAAGGTAAGTTATTCTTACGGCGCAGCCCAAAGTAAAACTATGTATTAAACATTCACAGTTGTTACTGATGTGTAATAATGTTTAATATTGACTTTAAAATGCCCGTTAGCCAGGCATGAGGAGATTTCAGAGTAGTTATGGTTTTGGGATGTTTTTTTTAAGCTAGCGGCTTGACTTTGGGGCAAAGCTTTTATGATTTTTTTTTCTTTTTTCTGAAACGTGACTTTATTCTCAAGAAAGGCGAGTTCATACATGTCTGCTGTTGTCTGCTGAGGTCCAGCAGCAGGAGTATAAAAAGCCTGCCTCAACTTGAAATGAATATTTGGAGAGCTGTGATGCCGACAGATTAGCGGTATTAGCAAGGAAACCATTTTCCTTAAAGTCCCTCGTGCTCCCCTGCAGGGCCGGCAGCGCGCCTTTTATCCGTTTTTACACCCTCCAGGCGGAGGTGAGTGAGGGGCCTCTGGTATCCAGCATAGGCTGTAATGTACAGCGGGATAGGGCGCACGCTCCGTGTGGACGTGTTTGCTAACTGCCGGCTGTGTTTTGATAACATTTGTCTCCCCAGGGACGCTCGCCGCTGTCTCCATGGTAACGTGGCGGACGCCCAGCCTCGGTTGTCGCTTTGTGCCGCTTTTCCAAAGGAGGCGGAACCGGAGAGGAGCCGCGGCTCGTCGATTTCTCTCTCCGAGTAAAGGCAAAGCCAGTCGAAGATGGTAAGGGGGGATCGGCGGTGTGAGGACAGCAGCAGCATAGGTAGTGGTGGAATCTGTGTTCTGCTGTGTTACCGCGCTGAAGCAGATGCTGGTTGATGTCTTTATTTCTTTCCTTCTCCTTGAGATTGTACTTGATGCTAATGTGAATCGATCCCATTCTTTCATCTGTGTTTCAGCCATTTCACGAAGGAGTCTACTACCCCTACACCGGTGACACCCAGGGGACCCATTCATCAGCAGGGATCCCCTCTCTCCTGAATTCCCCGCTCACTCAGAACTCTGTAAATGGCCATGCTGCATCATCCGCACCAGGCATGACTCCATCCAGTACCACCTCCACCTTTCTCCCTTTCAAGTTCCGCCTGCGCAGAGAGAGTGTGGACTGGCGGCGGATCAGTGCGGTGGATGTAGACTTAGTGGTGAGCCAGCTGGATGTGGATGCCCTCCAGGAGCACATCAGCACGGTGACCTTCTGCAGCTTGGAGGGGGAGCGATGCCAGCGGTGCCAGAGCCCCGTGGACCCGGCTCTGGTGAAGCTCCTGCGCCTGGCTCAGCTAACGGTGGAATGGCTTCTCCATTGTCAGGAGTTCCTCACCCTCAATTTGCGTGCGGTGGAGGAGAAGCTGTCGGCCGCTGGCAGGGAGCACGAGAAGCTGCTGGCTCAGCAGAGGATGCAGGAGGAGAAGGTGAAGGCACTGACCGCAGAGCTCAAGCAGCGGAAGAAGGTTATTCGCACCCAGCAGTCGCTGCTCGCCCCACGGATCATCAGCAACCACAAGGTACCGTTGAAAGGCTAAACGCTCACTCTCTGGGGGATATCAGAGCCATTTGCATTTAATATATGTGTGGCAAGCAGGCATCCACCCCCACCCTCCTTTTCTCCTCCACAGGCCCAACTCTGTCATTGTTCCTGAGATCTATTCACAGCTCCGGCTTTGTGCATTTCACAACAGGGTTTGGAGGGGAAAGAGGAAAGCTTTTAGCATGACCTGAGGAAATTTGAAGTTCTGAAAGCTGTTATGTCCTAACCTCAGCTAAATTATAATAAGCTTTGTTTTCAGCCTGGAAAGATCAGATTTAAAGCTGCCGAGCAGATGGTGTCATTTTGTGGCAATTAGGTTTTTTTTTAATCTCTTAAAAAGGAGGGCAGACCAGTCTGCTGAGTCTTCATTGGATATGTCTGTCTGTCCGTGCTGTTTCTCTAGGTTATTTATAACACAAATCAGAAATATCCCCGTCCCCTTCAAGTGCACACCCGCCACTGACCTGGCCAAGCTGTTACCAAGGCAACAGATATAGTGTGTCATGAGAGCACAGCGCAGTTGCTAGGTGTGCTAGAAGCTCAGCTAACAGAGCGGGTTCAATAATTTATAGAGTGTGTGTGTGTGTGTCCTTTGAGGACCTTTGGTACTTGACCACATTTCTACAACATGCTGTCTCTGAAGACTATTTTATTTGGCTCCAAATTTCCAGTTATTCCAAACCACTGATGTAATAGAACTGCACTCGTCTGTTTCGTGTGACTGCGTTTGTTTTTGCTAACATGTGTTTTGACAAGATATCAGTAGCAGTATGAAATCCCAGGCACAATGAGTGGCAATGTTAAATGTAGCATGTGATATGTGTGTGTGTGTGTTAGTGAGCTGGCGTGTGGTGATGCATGCCGCAGGGAGGACATCATCATCACTCACGCTGTGTGTCTGTTTGGAAACATGAGCCTGAACTCAGTGGATTCTGCAGTTTGGAGCGTCATCTTTATGTTGTCGGACTCCGGCTGAAACTAATGCCTGCTGCATTGATTTACACACAACCGGGGGGGTGGGGGTGTTGCTCCACTTCATGTTTGAACTCCTAAATATTAGTATCATTTTGTGTTATTGTAGATTGCTGGTTGACTGCACAAAAGGATGGTATGGAACTGATCTTATTGATACTAAAGATTCCCTGGTCCTTGGTCATTTTACCTTAGTAGCAGGCTCTTCAGTGTCTATTACTACTGTAGTGCTTGATTATTACCACAATTTAGTGTTTTGTTCCTTTCAGGAAATTGCTGAGTCCGCTGTATCAAGCACAAATCAAACTCTGAGAACTCGGATTCAAAAATAGGATGCTAGACGGCTGCACTGTATAAGAGCTGGAGCAGTGGTTTGATTAGTTACTCCCACTGTTCAAAATTCAGCTGCAACTAATTTGATCATTTTTTTAGCCATTGAAAGCAGTTTTTAGCTCCATGAATATTTGCTCCTTTGAGTTGTGGGCTCGGCTGTTTTTAAGTATTAGGTAATCAAGCATTTGCATTTTATTATTTGCATTTAATTGGTGAAAGGGTGTTCAAAAGTCTTACTGCAGTGGGGCAAAGGACCTGAGCCACTCAGCTCTGCAATGCAGTGAGAGGAGCTGTCTGCCTACGAGGAGGCCGTGGAGAGGGTGTCTGCTGCTGTCCATTAGACTGTCCACTGGGGCCCCTCTCCACCACAGTCTTACTTGAGCCCGGCCTCCTGCCAAGCACAGAGCAGGGTTTATTCACCAGCTTGTTTTTGTCTGTCAGGCTGTAGCTCCAACACACTGCAGTATAACAGAGAGTACTGGCCACCACAGTGTGATTAAAATATATTTAAATAAAGATTTTTATTTTTGTTATTTTTTGAAATAATTATTATTGTTGCAAAAATCTTTATTTTTGCAGATATGTTAAGTTAATGAATGGCTCTTTCTTTCTTTCAGTGTCTGCATTGTGAGAAGTCGTTCCTTAATTCCACCTTTCTCCAGAATCACATGCAGCGGCGGCACCCTGATGAGTATGAGATCCGTAAGTCAAGTTAGGTTTGATCTGAAGAGGGACATGGAGAAAGATTATGAAACATGATAATAAAACTTGTATACAGTTCTGTCACTGGGATAAATATGCAGATGTATTTGCAAATGAAATGTGAAATATTCCCTCACAGTACTTTTTCTATTTTTTTTAATATCTTGTCCTTTCAGAGCTGCATTCTCACAGTGAGCAGAAATCTCAGATTGATAGTCTCAAATTGGAGATCAGCAGTCTGAAGGAGCAGATTGTTCAGCAGCAGCAAGTCTTAGAAGCCAAAATAGCTCAGGTATGATGACAAACCTCTGAACCCTAATCAGAAAAAGTTAGCCTTGAAACTCATGTTTATGACTGTGATTCTAGGAAAAAGAGCAGCAATCGATGCACAAAGACTTGCAGCGGGAACTGGATCGCTTTAAGGCTGAGGAGATGGCGCGCATGGACAGAAAGATAGAAGACAGCAGGGACGGCATGCGCAGGGAGATGGAATTTCTTTACAACCGAAACATTCAAGCTCTCAGTGTACAAAAAGGATCATTTCTTGTGTTTATCCATATTTATTTGTTTACCACTGATTTGATCTTCAGGGTGTCTTTTAATAATTCCTGTGCTATTTCTCACGTGCTTCCATTCATAGGAAGTAAATCAGAATCAGACAGCCAAGCATGAAAGGTCAGTGAGCCCTGTGCACTCACAGCCAGAGAGAGATGTGGACATGTACAAAGAGATGCAGGTACAAGCCATCCAAAAGATGGAGCACCAATTGAAGAAACAGGTCAGTGCTGAGATTGTTGCAAAACCTCAACTGATTTTTTTTAATACCACCTACAATGCTCAAAAATGATTCTTACAGGATAAAAAGTTGGAATCCAGACTGCAAGAAATGAAAGTTCAGCACGAGTCTGAAAAGAATCAGGTATGCTTTAATGTTCACCCTGGTTTTAATGGGATTAAAGCATATGCAATATTAAACAAGCATCTTTTGAAATGAACTGGTTGGAAAATTAATCTTCTTCCTGTTGTCTTCCAGCTGCTGAACGAGCTGAGCCGAATGCAGTCGTCGTTATCGGAGCACCAGGAGCGCAGCCAGAGGCTGCAGCAGGAGATGGGAAAGAGGCTGCAGGAAAAGGAGCAAATC
Organism: Bujurquina vittata; assembly: GCA_015106715.1. NCBI lineage: Eukaryota > Metazoa > Chordata > Actinopteri > Cichliformes > Cichlidae > Bujurquina > Bujurquina vittata. The sequence continues at coordinate 3,482 of VUQK01011082.1, read as the reverse complement.
ATCAAAGCTCAGAGGGAGCAGGTTAACACACTGGCACAGTAATCACATCACTGTACGATTATGCTTACAGAGGAAGTGGGGCGGCGGGTCAGCCCTTGTTCAGGATATCCTGTATTTGCTACTCGGGCCTGTATTGACATGCGTTACTGTACATTTGGCAGGAAGCTGCTAATGCTTTTCCTCCAATAGCTGCACATTTTTAGATTATAAACAAGAAAAACCTTGAAAATATTAGATCATGTGTTCTAGTAACTGACTTTTTTTTCCCTTCCCCAGATAAAGAATATTTCCTCAAACCAGCCTACAAAAGTAGTGGAAGTACCAGGTATAGTTTCCGTTTACTAATGACTCAGTCACAGCTGCAGGAAGCATTCTGCTGCTATTCTAACTGGTGGGTGTGTGTTGGAGCAGCCCCCTGTTTATGAAGTAAAAATGATATGTTCTGTTATACATGCCTGTATTTGTTACCCATTGAAGAGTAGTGCTAGGGCCTTTAAATATGATTACAGTAAATCACCCACAAGCACAATGAAGCAAATTAAGTCATATTTTTACAAATAAACCTTAAACCATAAACTCTAAAACCCCAAAGGCCACAGTGGTCATTAAGGCAGCTCATCTGCATAATGATATCTGGAAAATTTAGCATTGTGCGTGGAATTACACCGGTATACCTCCGAGCCCCTACTCAGAGCTTTTCTCCCAGGTCGTTCGCACCTCACCTGTCATGATGCTGCTCTTTTACATCTGAATTTTATATTGCATCTCTCACAGAAGGAAAATGGCATTTCTGCTCTTAATGGTGCATTTCTTCTGTTTTTTTCAGTCATCGTCAGCGCACTGTCTTCGGAGCCTAAACAAAGAAGAGTCGTGCTCGGTAAGTTTGCAGAAGTCAGCCTTCATAAGCAACATTTGTCACTCCCAGTGAGGCTGTGCATGTGCTTCCGTGCACAGCAGACACTCATGAAAGCAGTACTCTCACCGCATTCTTGTCCTCCTCTCTTTAATATTCATTTTATCTGACCTTCTGGCTTATATTGGCCTCATGTGCTGCCCGATTAGAGGAACCAGTCTCTGTTCTTAAGCTGGATCCTATTCAGGAGCTGTCAGAAGAGGAGAAAGGTAAAATACACTAAAGACACTAAAACCAGCAGATCTGGTTGACTGCATGCTGCTGCTGCTGCATGGATAAATCAGTATGTTGTGAGCAGCCTTTTTCCATGAGTGCAATGAGACTGAGATCATCTTATTCAATACTGACATGAAAGGCATTAAGATGACCTTAGTACACTAAAGCTTTTTGGAAAGCCAGCTCTTGGCCTGTGTATAATCTATGATGCCGTCATCATCATCATGATGTCCATCCATCACCTTGTTGCCTTATTGCTGGCAAATAAACGTGCAGAGATTCTCCTCTGCTGTCACATCTACTAAACTCATCCTGTGGTTGGAGCTTCCTGTGAAAACGGCCAAATGCATGCTCACTGTATTTTCTTTTTTCCTTCTGCTGTTTGTAATTGCTCGACTGACGCTCGACTGACTGATGTCTTTTACAGACTCGAACAGCAACTCGGACAGACGGCCAGTGGAGAAGAAGCCCGAGCCCACTCCAGAGAAGAAGCCAAAGGTGAACACCAGTGCTGTGAAAAGGAACTCCAACATAATGAGAGAGATGCGACCAGAGCTTGAACAGACCCTAATCAAGAAGCTGGAGAACCTGGGGGTCAAGCCTGTATGTTACATGTTCCTAATTGACAAGCAAGAACATTCCCTGTACCATCATGGTACTACAGTTTGTTTTCTTTATCTCCATTCTTGTGCAAACTGATTTTATTCCATCCTCTTCTCAGGATCAGAGTGGCCTCAAGAACAAGGAGCTCACTACGATTCTGTCCAAGGTGCATTCAAAACAGGAGAGCATTTCAAAGATGATGCCTGACTACTGGAGGCACTGGGACGAGATCACGAGCATTGTGGAGCAGAAGCTGGCTGCTCAGAGCACCAGCAATCCTGCTGCAGGTTCTCAGGCCAGATCCAGACATCCTGTTCAAGGTGCTTTCCAGTACTTAATCACCCAAAATCCTCTTAGCATATGAGATCATCTGCTTAACTTCCACAGGCCAACAAGAAATTGTACATTGTGCTCAACTAGCTACGTTTTTGAGCCACAGTTAAATGTGCAGCCTTTACAATCAGAATTTTTCATTGCATGTTGGTAAAGGGGAATTTGTACTTAATTGTCATTGACTGTGTGTGCTTTCCACAAGGCAGATAAAATCTGTTCAAGCTTGTTTTGCTGCCACATAAGCTGATTTAAGCTCTGACACACTGTGAGTGACTGATCTGCTAATTGTGTTTACTTGACTAATTTTTCTCTCCATGCAGTGTTGCAGATTCGTCCTCGTTCCAGCAGCCTGCCTTCCAGAGCGAGCCAGGGGATGTCTGCGTCTGCAGTCAGGCAGCCTAAGACTCCTCAGCCAGCACCAAGGATCAAGACCACCACCCAGTACAAAACCTCTACGCCCAAAAGCAAGACTGCCTTAAAGAGCTTATCTACCAAGTAAGGGACAAAGTTCATTTATTGTTCTCTGTAAAAGAATCGTTTCTCTGTGAATGTCCACTAAGTATTCACATGGTTTAATCATAGCAGAAGGTTGGGCTCTGATAAATCTTCCTTTGACCTTTGATTAGTTCAAAAAACCCCACACAGGTTTGAATCATTCCATTATATCACTGTTACTTTTATTACTATCCTGTCATTGGGTTCATTCACCATCAGTTCAGTCAGTGTTGGGTTATGAACTCTGCCATCATTACCATCTGGTTTTAGCTGCTGATTGTTGAATTATGACAGGCACGAATTAATCTCCGCCAAACTCAGTCATCAGGCAGTTTTGTATTTTTATTTTTCTTTAGACTCTGTTTGCATTCTAATTAGAATAAACATTGGTGATGATTTCAGAACAACTTATCTACCTGATCATTAGATACTCACACACCAGCTGATTCACAGGCTCCCTGAGGATAACTGCCCACTAGTGAGCTTCCCTGAGCTCTGCATGCTTTTCTCTGTTTGCAGTCTCACCTCCAATATAAACATTAACATGATAAAATAGCCAGCAAATGGTTGCCACAGCAGCAAGACATCCACAGCAACAAGGTGGAAGTTGGCATGATCAGAGTTGTGTGTTTGTGTGTGTTATGGGTTTCATGGTAACAGTGTGCCGTTAGGCCCCAGTGGCTGCAACCAGCCTGAGGGGGAGGTTTGAATTTAATGTGTAGTGCTATCCACTCGCTATGAAGCTAATGCACCATGCTAATACGTGTGTATGTACGTGCGTGTGGGGGGGGGTTCACCTTCATCTGATGTGTGTGCTGCCTTTTTAATAGAGTGGGGCTTGCATGTCATTGCTGATCGGTCGCTCCTCTGACACCCCCCAGCAAAGAGCTGGGGGGGGGGGGGGGGGGGGTGGAGTGCGGGG
>VUQK01011081.1:8640-35419 GCA_015106715.1 Bujurquina vittata | reverse complement strand
CCCCCACTCCTGTATCACCCCCCCCCCCCTCTCCCCTTGCTTGATCGCTGCTTTCTGCATGGGGGGGAGCTGTATCTTCCCTGATTCGCTTGGCAGCCACTCGAGATAAACATGTTGTGGTGGGCAGACGCCTGGGTCCCGGTCCGGAGGAGCAGTACGGGGAGGACAGACTGACGTGGGTGGGCCCTGCCCTGGTCCCAACGTCAGCACAGACAGCAGCGGGCAGCACCAGCCACTTGGCCAGATGGTCTTGAGTCGAGCTCTCGCCACTGTTCATCAGATGCACCCGCACGTTCTGTCATGCCTCACCATGGCCCCCAGCATCATGTCACAGTGGAACTGGAGAAAATTAGCACCTAATTATAGGCTCCTCTCTGTGAAGAATGGTATTGGTTCAGGTGAACTGTGTCACCATGTGGAGGCTGATTGGCTGACTCAATGTGGTACTGGGGCCCGCAGACCACACAGCGGACATGGAAAATGTACACACAAGTCATGGAGAAGACACGAATGATTACACACACATATGCGCAGGAACACATACACAAGCAAAAGGGTAGACCTTCCTTCTTTCTGGTTGATTTGTGCCTCAGCATGGTCCCCACCATGAGGATGAAACAACAGAAACCACTTGTGTTCCATCTCTGATCCAATTAATTACACACACAACATAAGCTGTTTCCCCAGCTTTCTCTGCTCTGCAGGCTTCCTTGTTTTGAGGATGGTGTAGTTAATCCTTACTGGGAACAATGGAGATTGCGTTACGGTGTATTTTCTGGAGATGTAGATACAGATGTGAGCTTGACTATGCTGCCATCTTGTGATTGCATCTGGACAAGTACAGGATGTAAATAAGAGGACTAGAGGAAAAGCCTTCATTATTTATTTGATGCAGCACTACTATACACCATGATATTAAATTAAAGGTACATGATAACCTTTAGGAGAGTCAGTATTGGATGTTGGTAACACATTCTGAAGTTTGCCAGGAAGAAAGTTTGTAGCTCTCAAAATCTAAAACCCAGATAGTCAGTTGAGAGGTGCTGCGAGAAGAGAAGAAAAATCCTGACAGCTGCTCAGACAGAAGAACCAGCAGTGGTCAGAAAATAGCTGCATGATGAAACTATGGAAATGTAAAATGTAAGAGATGCCTCATGCAGAACTCGCAAAGCATCTGGCAGCACGGCGTGAAATTAAATAAATTGAATCATTTTGGTCTGGAAAGTTAGCAATTAAATCTTTATTAGGTCTGCAAAGACTTACCAAAAAATAGGTTAATATAACAAAAAAGTCAATTTTTTCATTCTTAAATCATACAAAACCATACTGTATCACACGCTAACACTGTTACTCTAGCATCTCTTAAAATGTGTGTACTTAGTTGTGCCGTTTGTTTAAAACAAAACAGAAATGATGGGCGGGGGCGGGGGGGCGTCACTCAAAGACTTCTAAACCACAGTGTTGCCTCTACACCCCTCTGAATCTGGATGCATACCTGTGAGTGCACACATTTTCTGGTGTTAATACAAAATTTGGCACAACATGTATTCTGTAGTCAGTAATTCTGTAAGCAAATGTCCTTGCAGGTTTTCTTGCATTTTGAGTAGACTGCAATCCATTGACGAGCAAACGGGAAAAGAAGTATTGGGGAGTCTGACTGTTGCATGCACATGAGGAGAAAAGCGTGGAGGGATGGGGTCTTTGTGCAGTTTTTTGAGGGGGGGCTTTATGGTGCAGCCACTTTGTAAGGGCTTCCTGGAACGTTATCGTCGCCCCATTTAACGATGACGGTGTAAGAGCCCTTGTCCTTCACGGTATAGGTGACATTATAGAGCTTGTTGCCCATGTGCTTGACGTAGACCTCCTCGCAGGGAGCATGGGGTCCATGCACACCCACCATCAGCATGTTGGTACCTGTATGGAGTGGCAAGAGGGGGATTTAATAATTGTTGTGCACAAAAGTTGCACAGGTCTTTATGGTTATGCAGGTTTAATACATTTTAACTCATTTTAACTTTTTTGCAGCCCACTTTGATTTATTTTTTTGTTTCCAGAAGAGCAGTTGCAAAGGACAACTGTCAAACAGACCTTATGTTTCTTGCGTAGCATTAAATATTAAAATACTATGCTAAGTTTGCATCTACTGTATCTGGTAAACAAAGTGAGACTTTTATTAATTACCAGGTATTTATGCTGTCATGATATTAACCAAATATCCCTGAGGAGCTGGTGGAAGCAAAACAAAGTGGGGATTAAAAAAAAATATTTAGACCTTTGATTATTTTTTATGATCCTGTAATCAAGTCTCAAGAATACTATATACAGTGTTTTTATTGAATACTTTTATACTATGAAATATGCAAATGCAGATACCACTGTTTTGACAGAATAAAAAACTGAGATTAGGGAGTTTTTAGGCATTTGATGGTGAATTCTTGGTAGTATGACAGTTTTCCTTAATTAGATTAAAAACTGCAATATATTCCCTTGCTTTTCCGTACCCCGGGGCATCATAGTATAGTGGAGTCTAACCCCAGTATCAAAATATGCCAAAAAACAACCCTAAGAGAAAGAACTTGACTTGCATTAATGAGGTGGCTGTAACACAACTGAAAATAGATGCTGGTTTACTCAGTTTTTTGCTGGATTTGTAATTAGCAGCAACACATTTGCCACAAAAATATATGATGACTTAACATGTGTTTATAGTTTGAATCAATTAATGCAACTTGACTTTGGTGTTTGTATCTGCAAGCCAGTGTTGTAAATCATGATTTACTGTATTCATCTTTATCATCTCACCTGCTTTGCTGCAGTCAACAGTAAAATTATTTTTCTGCCCGACCAAAGCCTTAGACAACCCTGTTCCACGACAAAGCACCTTGCTGGCATCTGACATCATTTTGGCTGAGGTGGTGGAAGAGGCGGCACTGTAAGCGCCACCCACTTTGGATGTTTTGGTAACCGTTTCGACCAAGACAGACGAGGTCTCATGGAGGCTGTGTCCCCCTGACAGCCTCTGGCCTGTGGGAGAGACAAAGAGACCGAGAAAGGGAGAGAGGAAAAGGTTATCTCTAGTCATCATGGCTTAATCCAGACATTACATAACACGCTCGGTATTGACAAAGATATGCGGGAGGAAAAGCTGCTGTTTATAGGGAGAGTTTCCCTCAACAGAAAAGTGCAAAGCCCCAAACTCGAAAAGCCTTTATACCACTTTCAAATAAAGTGAACTTTCAGGGACTCCTGGGAGTTGTTTTCAATCCTGAAAGCATTTTTATGTAACACTAATAAAAAAGGGAACTTTTATACATCAACCAGAGACAGGAATATATTGCTGCAGTGCAAGAGAAAGGCAGCTTTTATCTGAGATGAACACTGAGCAACACACACGTGGAGGAAGACATATTTTCACAACTTCCACAGTTTTCAGATACATTTATTTATCAATCAAGACCTATTATACAAATATACACTGTCAAGCACACCTGTGATTTTAGCTTTAAAAGGACTGCCCACTATGTGCTGTGGCCCGCCATATTTGATGGTGATCAGATAGTTGCCAGGTGCCATGGGTGTGTATGTGATCTTATAGCCTTCAGGACACTCCCGACAGTCCATCTTCACCTTGGATGGCCCATCGATGTTGACTGATAGAGTGCCAGAGCCTGCGTTGCAGGTTTTGACTACAAACTCTGAGGCTACACCTGTGAGAAGAAAGTTAGAGATGGTTATAAGACTTCTCATTTGCTGCATGTAATAGCGTGCAGGAATATTAAAAATAACAAGAGAGCGTGATGGTGAACAGCAGTGAAATTCACCTGTGGTTCCTCCCTGCAATCCAAGGCCATGTGCAGTCACCATACCCGGGTCTCCAATAAGCCCTGGATCTCCCACTCGCACATTAAATGGGCTTCCAGGAATGTGGCATCCATTGAACTTGACATCTATGGAGTGAACTCCATTCTCTCGTGGAATGAAGCGGATTGCATTCTTGTCTAAAAACAAAAGAGACATTTCAGATTTTTGATCTTTACTCACAGATGATGCTTGCAAACCAACCAACCTGAGATAGCTATCTGTTCTGCAGTCTACGTTATACTAAAAACCGAGGGTGGTGCTTACCGCTGTCAAGCTCAGTGACATAGCATTCCTCAGACGAGCCAGAAGGGGTGTGGACTTTGGCATCGACAACACCTCGGGCTCCGTTGCGCTGCACCATGAAAGATGCTTCTTGGTTCACCTTCAAGTCTTTCTCCTGTAAAAGACAGGTAATAATAGGATCGAAATATGCGTGTGTGTTTGTGTGTGTGCGCTTGCGTCCACACCTTTAGGGACACAATGTGTGTGACTCATCATGCCTGAGCGAGAATAGATAGAGCATTTGCGTGCGCGAGGCAGAAAAGGTCAAAGATTACAGCGAGGCGTTTAGTGTTTTTGCCCCGCAAATGGACAAGAGGTCCTAGCAGGCAGAGATAGCATGACATTTTAAATGTTGCTATTGCACTTTACCTGGCTTCTAGTGCTAGAAAAGTGCTCTCATGTGGCATTTCAGTTAACTAAAAATATGTGGTTTTAGCATTGTTGGCAGCTGTTACAGAGACTATGAAAGCAAATAAAACCACATCTGTCTGGCGCTGACACCAATATTGTGAGCTGTCAGAGGGATCTTTATCTTCTGCTCACAATTTACTTTCTTGCTTTCGCTCAGACAGAAACACAATCACAGAGTAACTGAGTGCTCACATAGCACAGCTTGTGATGCCCCACATTAGAGAGGGACAGTTAATCCAGCCCTTCATCACTGGCCAGCATCACAGTATTATATTCACGGGTACTGCTCCAGCACTGGCATTCAATTACACTTCAAGGGCAAAGTGCTTTTAGAAAGATCTGCAACCAATCATACATTATGTCACATGCCATCTGCTATTCTACCTTGATATTTTGTGATTGCGTATCTATTTTGTCTGTGATAGCTGCTGAGGCAAATAATTAATGTGACTATTGACAGCTGTGTGTGTGTGTGTGTGTGTGTGTGTGTGTGTGTGTGTGTGTGTGTGTGTGTGTATGCTAACCTGAAGGCTTGTGACAGTGAGCCTGCGGGCCTCGTCTGACAGTGTAGCAATCGGAACGATGAAGGGGCTGTCAGGGATGTGCTCGTTGTTGAACTTGATTGACACCTCATAGTCACCTGGGGAAGCAGACAGGTTATTTACTTCCACCATCAAATGAAGTGGAGGAGGCTCCCAAGAATTACTGAAAAGCTTAGCAGCTCAGAAAAAAACACACTTACACACACCCTGCTAAAACATGCATGAGGAAAATACTGCAGCTGTGCGTCACAGAAGTTCTACCTGGTTCTTTCACTATATAGGAGACACCGCAGGAACCATCTTTTCTGTCCTCAAATGAGATTTCAGCCTTGCTGGGCCCCTCTACAGCAATGGACAGGCCACCAGCACCTGCCTCTCTGGTCCAGATACTAAATTCAGCTAAAGGTGGTAAAGCGAAGCCAGATGGGAGAAGGTTAATCTTAAGTACAAACAAGTCAGAATTGATTTAAAATCATGTCTTGAATAGTATTTTGAAAAAAAAAAACACAATTGCTCCCATTATAAGAGCATGACTATTTGCAAACAGGAGACTTACATGGTGCTCCAGCAACACCTCTCTGCAGCCCAGGACCTCCTGCACGGACCTTGTGTGCTCCACCCTCCCCCATGGGACCCACAGTGAACTGGAAGGGGCTACCAGGGACATGTTGGCCTCTGTACTTGACGTTGACAGTGTGCGGTCCGATTTCTTGAGGGATGAAGCGCACACTGTAGGTGCTGCTCCCTCCATCCATAATGTCTGCGTCCACTGTTTTCCCGCTGGGGCTGGTCACCTGAGCTGTCATGGCCTGGGAACCGCTCTCAACTGGTGAGTCCGAGCAAAAATGCAGCTCAGGTACAATTCAAATATTTCTTTACAGTGCATAATAGATATACAGTAATATCTATAATTTAGGAGATGGCTAAAGCTGGATTCAGAGTTAGACTTACCCTCAGGTCTGGCAGTGATGCCAGCAAAACTGCTGAGACTCTCTCTACCTAGAAAATCTCCAAAAACATCTCTGAATGGGCTTCCTCTTCCTCCCACCTGGGTGCTCTCCTCCACTCGTACTTCTCTCTTGGTCTCCCCACCGCGGGTTTTACTGATCTCTGTGCGTTCAGTGCGGGTGTAGGTGTGGCTGCTGCGAGTGAATGTCCTCGTTAGCCTCTCCTGAGCTGAAACCATCTGGAACCAGTTTCCTATAGAAAGGAAGAAGCAGTGAGAATGTAAACGTAAGAATACAGCAGCTTCATTTATTTAAAATCGTTCCCTGCTGCTCTCTAACCATTTCTGACTGGCTTCTGTACTCGCCTGGAATCTTAAGGTTAAGACCACATGTGCTTCCCACTGATGCAATAGATGAGGCCTGTCTCTTCCTAGTAATACTCTCCTTGATCCTTCCCTCTCCGGTCACCTTCACTGTGAAAGGACTTCCTGAAAAGAACATACACACATACAGATTTAATTCATTTTAAGATGTCCTTTTTTTGTATTTATTATTCTCAAAGCAAAATATTCTCTCATTTTTTTCCAAAGTAAAAGATTCTAACCTGGGATGTGCTTTTCTGCAAACTTGATGTTAACAATGTAACTTCCAGGCTCTGTTGGGCAGTAGGTCACCCTGCAAGTGCCATCTTCTACATCTTCACAGTTGATATCCACTTTGCTCGGACCCTCAATTGACAGCGCTAGACCTCCATAACCTTGGCGAAAAAATGTAATCTTTTTTATTATTGCATTTTTTTAAAAACTACGCTTGCCATTGTCACGTACCATTTAAAAAGCTTACCTGCATTCCTAGTGTCCACAAAAAATTCAGCCATTTCGAATGTGTGTGCCTCCACCAGGCCTTTACCGAAAGCCTTCACTCTGCTGGCCTCACCGATCTCTGACTGGCCAACCATGATTTTGAAAGGACTGTTGGCCACATGCATGCTGTGTTTCCTAACGCTCACTTCATGCTCGCCAACCTCCTTAGGCGTGAAAGAGATGCCTGTGGGCATTAAAAAATGAAGAGAGCAAAGAAATTCAATGTGAAGAACCTGGAAAATTAAATCTAAATCTATTAGATGAATTTTTTCAATGTTCTACACTTCTTAGTCTTTGTGTATCAGGAAAATGAATATATCACCGAGGTGTCTGTTGGGAAGTCTCTTAAGTAGGCACGGCTCTTCATTGCCAGATGGGGCTCTGATACTGGCAGTCAGAGAGCTCAGATCAGTTTCTGCGATCTTCAGGGACACATCGGCCGCTGTGCCAACATTCAGCTGGGATGTTCTGGTTATGGAGTGATCCCCTTGATAAAAAAGGTGATTTATATGTTTGTCAACCCAGAAATGCAAATTTACAGCTTAATCATATATCATATATTGTATATCAAAGTCTGTATATGGGTCACATACGGTAATATACTTCCTTACCAGTGATCTTAGCAGTAAAGGGACTGCCAGGAATGTGCTTGTTGTCAAACTTGACAATGATATTGTAGTCTCCAGGTGCTGTGGGGAGGTAGGACACAGTGCAGGTGCCGTCTTTGTTGTCTTTGCAGGTGATCTCGGCCTTAGAGGGACCCTCTACTGCTAGTGACAGACCACCTGAAAGGACGACAAGAAAAGTTCTGGTTTGTTTTGTCTTTCTTTTCAGTTGTCTGGTGCTGACAACAGTTTGGTTTTAAACATGAATATCACTAGAGAATAGGCCTCTGTTCTCTTACCTTCTCCTGCATTCTTTGTGACCACTGTGAAAGTGGCAGCCTTGTTGACCATGCCATAACTCAGACCGGGACCGTAAGCGGTCACCACTGCACTGTTCACTGCATCCACATAGAACTGCAGAGGGCTTCCTAAAGAGGGAATAATCATTAGCAAACAGTAATTAGTCAAAAAAGATGTCTACTGCGTTTTAAAATTTTGAGCAAAATTAATGAATAACACAGTGTGCTGCTGACCTGGTATGTGGTTTCCCTCATATTTGATGTCCATTTCGTGCAGGCCTTTCTCCGTGGGCTGGTACTTGATAGTGATGGTACCATCCTTGTTATCAGTGATGTGCGGGCGAGCAGTCTTGCCAGAAGGCATCCGCACTTCACCTGCAGAGGTACAATGGTTAAATGTCAGTAACATAAAAAATAAGATATTTTGTGGGTGTGTGTGCAGGGTTTATTTTTTTCTATGTGAGGGATGTTTGTCACACCTGTGATTTCGCCTTGCTGTGGTGTGAAGGGGACGAGAAAGTTAACGGGACGGAAGAGAGGATCCACAGTATCCCTGGGAACGACTGGCTCATTTGTGGCCTGTCAGCACGAAGAAAAAAAGCAAATATTGGTTTCATACAACTGAATGTCTGCTCAAGAGCACACTTAGCACAGAACTGTGGCAGCTACTGAATACGCCTTTACTCACCATCACTTGGAAGGGGCTTTTAGGGATGTTCTGTCCCCCAAAGCGGATTGTAATTACATATTTCCCAGGTTCAGGTGCTGTGTAGTAAATGTCAAAGGTGCCATCATGGTTCTCCACCACATCCATGTCCAGCTCCATCCCCTGTGGGGTCAGAACCTTACAGGTCACCTTGCCTTTCCCGGCAGCCTTGGCATCCACTGTTATAACTGTATCCTCAGAGGTCTGCAGCTTCTGCAGACTTGCTGTTAAGGACAGAGAGGAAAGGAGGATAAGAGGTAAAATGTGCTGCACTGATTCCTGTAAAATCCTCCAGCAGTGTAGCACAGAAACAGAAACAAAGCCTTGGATACTCACACACGCCGTGTCCTCCAATTGAAACTGTGGCGATAAAAAGAGTGTGATAGTTTAAAAAACATTCACACCACAATCAGTGCTATCATTTTTATTTATCAGCAGCATTGCAGATACGCAGTGGTTTTCTTACCTGTGAGGCGACATTTGCTGGCATCTCCTGTGGGCAGAGACTGTATGCGGTAAGGGGAGTAAGGAATCTCATCTCCTCCATATTTAATGGTGATAGTGTAGGGGCCAGTAGAGTCAGGCACATAGGAGACAGTGTATGTGCCATCCCTGTTGTCCTGGATGGTTGCATTCTTTGGCTTGCCTTCTGGGTCCTGTGACCAAACATTTCAAGTTTGTTTTTTTTGATAATATACTTATAGTTTAGTAAATACTGAATAATTGGTAAGAAACCCCACCAGTATCTGCACAGTGAGCAGTCCCTCTCCAGCATCACGAGCGTCAATGGTAAACTCAACTGGCAGGCTTGCGGACACACCTTTGGTATCTAGACCTGGACCACTGGCACGCACCTTACTGGCATCATGCCCAGGCTGAGACATTACCTTGAATGGACTGTTGGATAAGCCAGTAGCAAATGTAATTACAAATTCAGTGCAACAAAAGGGAAGTGATGGGGGAGTAATCCTAAATCCATATAGACAGAGTTTTAAACAAGACATCAAAATATATTGCCTGAACTCTACCTGTGTGGGACTTCCTGGTCAGCATATTTGACTGCTACAGTGTAGGGGCCATCCTGGGCTGGAGTGTAGTGAACTGTGTGGGTTCCATCACCATTATTCTTCACACCAACAGGCTCCACAGTACCTGGAAATAAACACATACAACATAATTAATGAGATTTGTCACTCACATACTGCAATGTTTCTAGGATTTTTTTACTCATAGAGCACATTTTTCACCTGTTGGGCCATAGAGTTTGACATCCAGTGGGGCCTGTCCAGCCTTGGTTGAATCTACAGTGAAAGTCTGAGGCACATGGGCTCTCACTCCAGTGCCCAGACCTGGACCTGAGCACTTTACTTTACTTGGATCCACGGGATCCTTTACTGGCACACGGAACGGACTGCCAGGGATTGGATGACCTCCATAGTTAATATTTACATCGTAGTCTCCAGGAGTGAAGGGGACGTACTCCACACTGCAGCTGCCATCTTTATTGTCCTTGCAGGATATTTTTGACTCTGAGGCTCCTTCGATGGTTAGACCCAAGCCTCCTGTACCAGCACCCCTGTGACAGAGAAATCCTTTTTAAAGAATTTGCAAATATTGGAGTTAACCCCTTACAAAATTCTGTCTTAAATGTGGTTCAACAGTACCTGGTTTCCACAGTGAAACAGTTATTTATGTTGGTTATTCCTCCCTCCAGACCTGGTCCATAGGCGCGGACCCGGGTTGGATCACATCCCTCCACAACAGACACTCTGAAGGGGCTCTTAGGTACTGGCGCATCATCATACAGCACTTCAATCAGATGCACGCCTACATGCAAACAGATACATCCGCTGAAGGTCTGATACTATACCTCTGTGTCTGCTTGTTCTCAAAGCAAGGAAATATTTTTTTTTTGTTATTGCTTCTTGTTTTTAATTATGGCCCAGGCATATTCCCTTTTAGGGAGATAAACATCTGTTTATTTATAAAAGACGCTATCAAGAGCGCAGACGCTCTGGTGAACGTACAAGGCGTTACATCTGTTCCCTATTCATTATTCTGTTACAACATTTTTCTGACAGAGCTCTCTCAGTAGGCCTATACACCAGATTCCCAGCCACACTGCTGTGATATTAGAACATGTCTGGTGGTTGGAGAAGTGCTCTGTGATATCTTTGCTTTGTGTTATAGGTCTCTATTAATATCCCCTGTCATTCCCCTGCTGTACTGCTGTGTGCAGGCAGCCTTCAGCACACATACATACCTGGTTAAGGGCTTCTGAGCGCACTATTTATAAAACAGAGCCTGTCTGACTCTCTGCTTCCCTGCTCTCTGCCCCTCACATCATTGCACCACTGCATCATTCTGTATTTATACCCCTCTCTCACCCGCTCTTTCTTTTCCTACTCTCTAGCTTTATATTCCCAAATGGCATCCAAGACAAGCACCTGTTAGTGATTTTTCTGTCTGTATGAACTCTTTCATATACCCTGTCCATGTAAAATCCTCCATTTGTCTGCATTGGGCTGGATTTGGAAATGTTATAGTTTTTCAACACAGTTATTGTACCGCTCTAACGTAAAAACTGCTCCTACCGTCCTCAAATGCTGTATACTCCACTCTGTAGGTGCCATCTCCCTTGTCAGTAATGTAGGAGTCTGTATTGGTGCCAGAGGGGTTGATAATGTGAACTTTCACATGATTTCCTCCAACCTTGTTGAGGGCACGGGCATCCACAATGAAGTGGGTTGTGACTTCCCTGAGCACCCCTAGAAAAGAAAATTGTCCTTCAGGTGATTTGTTGCTGAAGTCTAACATCAATCCAGCTCAATGCTAAGATAACTAATGCTAAGATCTTTACCAATGCTTATTTCTGAGCAGTTTATAAATTCTGCGTATTTACTAAAGAGGTAACAGCCAATAAATTAGATCTACCATTTACTCCAAACTTTATGTCTAAAGGATCAGAATTATCTGGTATTATTTGCTCAGCAAACCATCATTTATTACTAAAAATGTAATGTAATGCACTTATTTTGAACCTTGGTTATTCTGTTATGTGTACCTCTGGGCTCCACTCCAGGCCCGTAGACATGTACACCCGTGGTGTCCACAGAGGGCTCGACCTGCAGGACCTTTGGAAAGTGGGGAATCATGTGGCCGCCATACTTTATGGTGATGGTGTGTGTGCCGTGGAAGGGTGGGATGTACGTGACGGAGAAGGTCCCTTCGGCAGTTTTCTGGATGTGTACTTCTGCCTTGACCCCAGTCTCTGACACAATCTCGATAGTGAGCTCACCGTCGCCTGCTCTGGTACAGTCCACAGTAAAGGTCGCTGGTTCACCTGCCTTGGCCCTCTCCAAACCCGGCCCACTAGCGGTCACCTTGCTGGGGTCAAAGGCTGGGCGAACTGCAGCTTTGAATGGAGAGCCTGGGATGTGCTGCTCTGCAAACAGAATGTTGATGGCGTACTCACCAGGCTCAGTGGGAAGGTAGGCAACTGAGCACGTGCCATCACCATTGTCTTGGCACTCAATTTTTGCCTCGCAGGGACCTTCCACTGTCAGGCCCAGCCCACCTGCACCAGCTCCCTTTGTGTCAATAGTGAATGGAGCTGGTTTACCCACAATTCCTCCCTTTAAACCTGGGCCAAAAGCTCGCACCTGTGATGCAACAGTCAAGTTAGTTTTCAAGACATGGTATGAAAAGATGTCTTCATACATACTGCAAAAATATATACAGCTTTCATGATCTTTTACCTTTGAAGGATCAGCAGGCATTACTGCTTCAACCCCAAAGGGGCTTCCCATCACAGGGTTCCCATCATAGCTGACATCAACCTTGTACTGCCCCTCCTCTGGGGGAATGTACTTCACACCATGAATGCCTTTAGCTTTGTCTGATTCCAGCTTGCATGGAATTGGTCGGCCAGAGGGCGAGGTCATCTTCACACCTACGTTGCCCTGCCCACCAGCGCCCTTTGTGTTAACTGTGAACTCTTGATCCTTTCCAACCTCCACTTCTACAAGAAAGATTACAACAAATTAACATATAAAATATGCAATTATTGCACTTAACACATCTATAGCTGTGTGATGTGTTTATAACTTACTGGTATCTAATCCCTCCACTTTCACCTTTCCAATATCCATAGCTGGTGCCACTGTGATGTGGAAAGGGCTCTTGGGAATAGGATCTCCTCCATGAGTCACAGATATTGCCATGTTGCCCTAGAAAAAAACACCAGAAGAAGAATGAATATTTATTCATGCGTGGTATTATTGTGAATTTCTAATGTAACTGGACTTCAAGCATAGGTGCACTGTACCTGTTGAAGAGCCGTGTACTTGACAGTGTAGGAGTAATCGTGATTATCAATGATCTCAAAGTCACGAACTACCTCCCCTGGGCCTGATGCAGCAAAATGCACCTCAGGCTTGGCCTTGCCAGCTCCCTTCGTGTAGATGTTGAAGTGGGTTGGAGTACCCACCTCCACACCTGAAACACACGTGCATCGTGTCATTGCCAATCAAATCATACCAATAATTTTTATCATGCCTCCAACATTAAAGCTGTTGCGAATGTAAATGCATTTACATTTAGATGTCAAAGAATCTCACCTGTCTTGTTGAGTCCAGGACCCTCTGCTCTCACCTTTCCAGCATCATGGGAAGGATCCACTTTCACTTTGAATGGACTGACAGGAATTTCCTGAGACAGACGATTCACAAGTAATAAAAACAAAAAATCATTTTATAAATGATGTAAATCAACCCATTCGCCTCAGTTCAGTTGAAAACTGCATCTTTACCTGATCTGCAAACAGCACCATAATGGTGTATCGGCCTGGACCGGGTGGAGTGTACTTGACAGTGAAGGTGTCATTGTCATTCTTGATAATGTCAAAGTCGATGTCAGCCTCGGCAGGCCCAACCACCCCTGGGGCACATTTTATTCCAATGCTGATGTCCCCTAATGGTGCATAACAATGAGCACAGTTCACGAAGGTTATTCAAAAGTTTGAGTATGTGAATATATTGAAGCAGTCACTCAACTCCTCCAGCTTTATTTATAAAAAATATTGTTAAGCATTTCAAATAAATTCAGCTCCATAGATTTTCTTATTCTGCTCTTTCTGTGATTTACATTTTTTTTTTTTTTTAACATTTGCATGGCGCAGCGCTAGCTTCTTTATGGTGGACTAAACTTGGGAGTGTTTTTGTAACCACCCACATCATCTCCTTGTTCAGGCTCACCTTGTCCAGCCTCACTGCAGTCCACAGTGAAGTACGTTGGCTCATTAGCCTTGAGCCCCGTCTTCTCTACTCCAGGCCCATAGACCTTGACTCTGTCTGGATGAGAACCCTCTCCAACCAGCACCTAATGAATTCACAGTGTACTTGAATCAGATGCAGTTGATTGAAGTACAACTACTGCAGTCCTCTTATTTTGTCTATATTTGGCAAAGTATCATCATATTAAATTGATTTAATTTCAAGTACGGTATAAAGTAGTTTGTGTGTGTGTGTGTGTGTGTGTGTGTGTGTGTGTGTGTGTGTGTGTGTGTGTACCTCTCCGTGTCTCTTACCCTAAAGGGACTGTTGGGCACATTGACCTCGCCCCAGGTGACGATGATGGTGTGTTTAATGGGCTTGACAGGAGTGTATACACAGTGAAATGTGCCATCTCCCCTGTCAGTGATCTTGATGTTTATGGTGGAGCCTTCAGCGTCCTTAGTGGATACAAAATCTTGTCAGGTCTGGTGTGTGCACCCACATGAATATAAATGATGTATTCCCATGCATACAAAATAACAATTCCACAAACTGGTGCAGTCCATACCTGCGCATAGATCTTGAGTTGACCCTTCCCAGCCATCCGCGCATCAATGGTGAATTCTGTTGGTTTGTTCACAATGACACCAGTCGGCTTCAGCCCTGGACCATAGGCTTTCACCTTGAAATGTTATTTGGAATACAGTTGAAACAGAAGATCATGGCAACCTATTTTGTAGTTTTCCAGTCAGTCAGTTAGCCAGAATTACCTTTTCAGGGAAAACATCATTGGCTGCGGGCAGAATGTGAGCCATGAAGGGACTGTCCTTGATGTCTTCATCGTCACAAATTACATGAACAGCATAATCACCGGGCTCAGTGGGCCAATAGCGGACATCGCAGGAGCCATCACCCTTATCGTCACACTCAATTTTAGCTTGTGATGGGCCTTCGATCGAGAAACCTGAGGAAAAATTAAGAATTTGCAGATATAAAGTTCAGAGATGAAAGCATGGAAAATTAATTGTACTTTTCTTTCACAAGAATGTGCATAACCTGCGCACATCTTACCCAGAGTTCCAACTTCAGTGCCAATGGCCTCTACCACAAAGTCAGCCGATTTTCCCACCATGCCAGTCTTCAGACCTGGACCCCAGGCCCTCACCTTCTGAAAACCTGCCTCCGCACCCACCTGCACTTCGAAAGGGCTGCAGCACACAATAAATGGGAAGAATACACAATATTACCTGGCATAAATGTGACTGTGCATTGTTAATGAATAGCTGAAGGCAACAATAGGACCCTACCTGCGTGGGATGGGCTGGCCTCCCCAGGTGATGCTGACTGTGTATTTACCAGGCTTAAGGGGGTAATATTCACACTCATACACACCGTTCCCTGCATCTCGCACTTTCACTTGCTCCTCTGCTCCGGCTGAGGAGGAATAATAATATCAGTATGGATTCTTATCAGCTCAGACACATTATATGCATGTTGTTTAGTGCTGTATTATATGCATATGTGAATGCAGACAAAGAACCCAAACAAAGGAAATGATTCTAAAAATGTATGAGGAGGAGTGAGGAGTGATGCAGAGAAGAGAGCTGTCTGACTCACTTGGTCCTTTGACTGAGACGTTCAATGTGCCGGTGCCAGCTCCCTTGGTGAAAACTTTGAAGTCTGCAACCTCCTTTACTCTCACACCTGTAGGCTGAAGCCCTCTGCCAGTAGCTCTGCAAGCATTTGGGTTTATGGCTGAAAGGAATAACGACAAGTGTGAGAAAAATTTTAAGTAGCACAAAACGCAGAGAGTAGCCAACAGCTGACAGCAGCAATGTTAGTAGCAAATTCCAATTGAAGTGGGATTCCATAAATGTCGACAGACAGAACCTGCAAATGAGAATGATGCTTTTTGCAGCACAAATTTCACAAAGTGCAGACTGCTGCATAAGATTTTGATACATTACAGGGCATCAATAAGCATCCTGCAACATTTCAGGCGGTCACACTGAAATGTTGAGGGCAGGCTTTAAATAAAATATTCGCAGAGGCAAATTTAGACGTGATAAAAACAAACAAGTCAACAGCACAAGCAAAGATATTTAACAGAGAAGAGCACAGAAATGCAGGAAGTGACTGAATTTCTAATTGGGAAAACTGTAAACTATGTGTACAAAACTGCATCTCGTCTCTCTCTGAACGTGACAAAACCACCAAGCTTCAGGACACAAGACGCTAGAGCAGGCGACCAAGCATGGCATGAAGCCACGGCACCAAAAACTCAGAGAAAGCACAGTTGGCATCTGCAGGGCCTGGCATATGGGATTGCAGTGGGTCGATCTGGCTAGGCAAGGGAAACAAGTTCCTCCTACAAGACAATACTAACTTGGACGGCCAGGTTTTGGGGGAGGAGCCCCCATCCCACCCTTCGCTCCAGGAGGGGTGCGCACTGACTGAGGAGCTATCGACAGTGGTGCTCCCTTGGGAGGAGCAACAGTTGGAGCTAGAAATGACAGATAGGAAGGATTATGGTCTTTACAGGGTGGCTGTTTCCAGGAAAAATAAAGTTGAGTATAGATTGTGATGGATTGATCACCCCGACACTTACAGCACAGTAAGAAATCAGATTTGTCTGACACTAATTTACAACACAGACAGATGGCTCACCCTCTGCGATGTTGACAGTAAAAGGGCTCTTGGGAATCTCCTGGCCTGCAAAGAGTACATGAATCTTGTGAGGCCCTTCCAGAATAGGACGATACGTGCAACGGAAAACACTGTCTCCCTTGTTTTCCAGGATGAGCTCCACCGTGTCCTTTTTCCCTTGAGGATCGACGATGACCACGCTTACATCACCATTACCAGCACCTAAATGTGCGAGAAAATCACTGAAGCGAACTACAAGCAAATTTTGTTTTCTGTATATCTTGATGTCATGAGTGGTGGATGTCTTTTTCGTACTTACCAGCTGTGTAGATGTCAAAGTATGTGGGTTTGTTGGCCACATTGCCTGTAAGCTCCAGACCTGGTCCCCTAGCCTGGACTTTGCTTGGGTCCCCCATAGCTTTTGCCACATTCACTGTGTATGGGCTCTTGTCAATGTCCTGACCTGCAAACAACACTATCACCTAATTGAAGGTGACAAATTTAATACACATTTAATGCAGTGGTCAGGTTTTGCTGCAGTGACTGATGTCTATAGGTAATACATAATAAATATTGGTTCTCACCCTGTGGACTCCTTCAACTTTAGGAACATAGGTGACAGTGTAGGTTCTTTTTTTGTCATTGTTAGGTTTTACTTTAGCCTGAAGACAAAAAAAGTAAAAGTAAGAGACATTTAGTCAAAGATATGATACTGCACTTTGCAAATCTTTTGTCAATGTCATATTTATAGACTGTGTATAAAAGGTGGCCATATCGTCCATGTTTGAAAAGGGAAGCCAGTGCAGGACTGCCTTCAACCAGCGCTCCTTCTAATGACTGCTCTGTTTGCAATGTGACAATATGGGTGATGTTACTGTGGCTACGGTCTATGATCAGATTAGCCTGCTATAGAGTTACAAAATCTTGCCTTTTCAGAACTGAGAGACATGACAGACTTGACACTTCTCTCTGATTAATCATGTTGCCAGTATGTAAAGTCACAGGAATAAAGTGCTTGCTAGTGATTTCCTGAATGTTTATGTATGTGTATAATACCAGCAGTCTTGTGTGTTACAACATTTAACAGTTTCACCTAGCTACACCAGGAACATTGCTCCTATTTGCTTTGCCATGTTTACAGTTGTAAACAGCTCAGTGTTTAAAAAAACACCCTCTCACTTGACTTATTACTGGCCCAGCTAACAGAAGAGGCAGAACTGTCACAGAAGACTAAAATATTCCCATGCAAGTTTTTCTATTGGGATGTAGCTTTTGTTTTTGTCCACTACACTTTGATAAGATGTGACAATTGCCATGCACAACACTCATTTTTTGTTCAAAACCAATGGCCCCATGTCACCTGGATCAGGTCATTGTTGGGCTGACATAATGCAGTGTGAACCAAGCATTAGCTTCCAGGATGTACTGTATGATAATTTCCCTCGACTATCGTGTATGACTTGCCTCCTCTTTGTGCCCCTCTGGATCCTCCACATAGACCAGGACTTCACCGCTCCCAGCTTCCAGAGTTTCCACAGTGAACACAGCTGGTTGCAGTACTTTGTTGCCATGAGGCTCAATACCTGTAATATAAATGTGGAGACATGGGCTGTGTTTTTTTCTACTCAGAAAGGTCTGAGCAAAAAATAGGCTCCCCTACATTGCTATTATCCAATTAATATACAGCACTGAGTTTGCATTCCTGTGCAAGGATGACAGATAGAGCGACAGCACAGAGAAGAAATTGTCTTATGCAATTAGATAGAATATGATTTTCTTCCAAAAAAAAGCTTAGGGCAATACAACATCCATAGAAATATGCAAGAAAGTGATGCTCCAACAAAAAAGTATTAAAAGGTTTCCCCGCGGGAAGATGCTTGTATTATTGCTAAATTAGCCATGCATTAACAGTACCTAGCATCACTGTTTTGATATTCAAGACTGATGAGGTGAACATTCATTATTCAATCCATAGTGCTTGTATGAACTGTTGTGAGCTGTTCAGGAATTCATGTTGGGATACCCACCTGGTCCATAAGCTTTGACCTTGTTTGGGAAAAGCTGTCTGGGCTTGAGAGGAGCCCCGGGCTTCAGTTTTGCCTTGGGGAACTGAGACAGGTAGGTCATCACTGAGTGCTCATCCACATCTGGGTCGACAATTTCCTCAGGGGCAATCACCTGCAGCGCAGAAATTCAGCCAGCATTAAAGCGGTTAATCACACAAACTGGCTGACCTTTTCTGTGGGAAAATTTGGGGGTTCATTGAAAAACTGTTTTCAATTATGGAGGATAGAGTTTCGCTTTTATGCAACAACCGTGATGACAGCTGTGACCATAAGAAGACAGCACCGCTTTATTTATGCTTTAATTAACTATGCTGTCTTTTGCAACAAGGGTTTGGGTTACTCTTTCTACAAATTTGCCTTATTAAGCATAGTGCAGCAGGATTTAGCAAGGATTAAAACTTATTTATTCCCTCCACCCCTGACTTCTCTCCCCCTTCTAGCACTTGTTTGCCTGTCTATCACACACTGGCACAAAGCCCCGCACCACACTGGTTATATTTAACCTCAGGACAGCAGGGTTAAGGATTGTTGCCCTCAATAAGCCAGCAAGGGGAGGATTTATTCTGAGCCAGACCTCTCCCACATCTCCTTAACAACACCACAATGGAATCCAGCCCCCAGCCCTGCAGCACCCTGACATACAGCCCCTGGCTATCTCACCAATGCTAAGCCTCATGGAGAGTAACTAACCCTGTGTCTGAGACAAACAAGTAAACAACGTGCATGGTGCACATTTCAATACGGATACTCGGTCTTACAGACGGGGCTGAAAATATCACACACTTCACATTGTTATTCTGATGAACGCAGGCATATTTACACCTCTGTTTCAGAGGCTGGCTCGGAAGGTGTTAAGAAATCTCACACCTCCACAAATTCGCAAAATGATACTCCTACACACTCACTTACTAAGAGCTACAATAAACTAAATGGAAATATTAGAACTGAGCTGGGTAATAAATATTTCATGGCAACCTCCAGCATAATCTCCCAGGAAAAATGCTGGTCTCTTTATAGTACTGTGTTTTTTTTGTTTGTTTTTTCCACTTCAGTGTTGCCTTACATGTGTATGCAGCGAGATGTGTTTGCATTTGCAAATTAGGCTTCGGTTTAATCTGCCTGTAGTTGATTTGTTCTCTCTGAACGCATATCCCATGAGTGTAACTAAATTGCCAATCAGAAAACAGAAGAAACACTCTTGCTTTTCATGTTGCATTGTTTTATGAGATCAGCCCCACCCAGCCGAGCTAGAGTCCTCCAAAAGGCAGTTTGTTACTGATGTCAATCCTGCATCTTACCTGAGGCACACCCAACCAATCGTCGGCCTGTTGCATGGCTTCTCTGGCATTCTGCACGGGCTTGTTTGGGTCCCAGTCTGCCCAATCCGGACACAAACCTAACAGGACGCAAAAGGGCAATTAGCTCTGGAATGACTAAAGTAGGTGGTGTTAAACTGCAGTTGCTATAACAGGGCCGTTTGGGTTGTCACTACTATCTATCCAACACCTCTAACTACAAGAGTGACCGACCTTATCCACACTTTTGCCCTACAAGCTCTCTGGACAGTTCAAAAGAAACGGCTTCGACAGACGCAGCGACATTTTCACTGTGGCTGAAGCTAGTCTCCTCTGTGCTGCTAATGCCTAAATTGGATTAGTGTTGGCAATGGAGTGGCCACTCACTCAAAAGACCCATGCAGGCGCACCACAGAATACCGTTATCCAATTAGTATAAACAAAGAACTATTGTATTAAAATTATGTCTGCAAGGAAGTTTTTTTTGTACATACCGCAAAATAAACCTTTGTAAAAATGTAATTTGGGAGATACCGGGGTGGGCCTGCCACCACGTTACGGTCGAGGCTTTTAAGTCGCTTTAACACCAAAGGAGAAAAATACATTTATGCTTTAGTTGTATGAAAACTGGACAGTCATCAAATATAACAGAAACCATAGCTTTCTGCATGTTAAACAGGATCCTGGTTTGTTCATGGCCTGGCTAATGAACCTGATTTGTACATTTGTATGTGAATTAAAAGCAGAGCCTCTTTTGTGCTCCAGAACAGAGCTAGTCTCATCATCTACCCTGCTGTATTTAGCTAACAGAACCTTGTATGGTCAGCGTTGCAGCACAGTGTTTGAAAGATGCGTCTCCCCAGATCGATGGCTCATGTAAACACTGTTAAACATGGTGTTGTACACTCCTCTTGCTACTCCTCCACCTTTCGCTCTGTGAAGCACAGTGAGGAGAGGACTCTCTGGTGTTGCTGGACACAGAAGCCTTAACTGGCAGAGATTCATTTTGCGGCCTTGTGGTCCTTGGATCTGTGGCTTAGGCACCTCCCTGTGACAGATTATTCTGCATTTTGATGCAGGGCCAAGCATCCCCCTTGACAGAAGAGGAGGAATGGTGCCCAAATTTGGGGGTGTTGTGTAGCAGCAAGGCTATAAACACTAAAGCTGGGCCTGGGCCTCAGGGCCTGATACAGTGAGGTTGAAGGCTTCAGTCACTGTGGGACAGCTGGCAGGGACATCCTCTGGTCATCAGCAACCTCTCTGCAACCCACTGACACTACCTGCTCTCCAGAGACAGATTACGCTGGCTGACGTCTGAATCTGAGTAAGACATACCAAGTCCCGATTTCTAAATGAGGAGACGATGTCTCCTGAGAAAGCGATACTGTTTCGAATACATGCCTGACCGCAAACTCAACTAAGAAAAATTGCCATGCACAACGAGCCTGTCAACAGGCACTGTGCAGATTCTGACTCAGCGCTTACACAATCTGACCTCTAGAGTCAGCTGATGCCACTACAGACTTCTTACCAGGTGCACAGTTGTCAACCAGAGCTCCCAGGGCTTTACCATCCCGCCAGTCACGGTTGAAGTTGTTGATGGGCAGCTGAGGCACCTTGTTTTGTATCCAGCCCAACAAGCGCTGTTTTGGGGTCAGCTTTTTTGCCTCCTCGTCATCCTCGTCATCCCACATGGGCATGGAGATGGAGTAGTGGAGGATGAGAGTCCAGATAAGACCCAGGATCAGCTTTAGATTCCCATCCACTATGGCTTTGCTATCTGTAGTTGGACAATAGAGACAACAGAGTTCATAAGGATTTAAAACTTACAAAAAGGAACACAATGAACTTTTGATGTCTGTTTTCATGATTGCAGTAACTCCTTACGGGCCATTCTGATAAGATTTGTAAGGTCCAGTAGCAGATAGGTTCTAAGATACTGAGATGTAAGCATAAGTCAAATCTATCAAACGGTCCTCCCCCTGTCATTCTGCAGAGTTGACCAGGCTATTCTGGGTAAAAATATAAACAATGATGACTGACTGCTGAGGAGACAAGAATCTAATGCTCTTCACAGCCCCCCACCCCTCCAGTCCCTTCCTCTCAGACAGCTGTCTGGCTGAGGACCCCTGACAATCTGTCATCCAGTCACAATGGTAGTCTGAAGATAGTGACAGCTGAGGATATGTGGAAACAGATCCCTCTCTGCATAAATACCACTTGGATTTCAATTACCTCCTAAACTTGTTGCGTGAGGGTGCGATAAATCAAATAGATGGAGATTAGATTCATTGACAGTTAGCATGCAGCTCATTTCCTGAGGTTCATGATGGAAAAGTTTGTCAAATAACCCCGATAACATCCACTCTAAATTAGAACTTCAGCCGTTAAAGCCAAATAACCTCTGACGAGTGGTAGACTTTAATGTGTAATCAACTAATCTTATTTGATATGCCCCACTTAATTCACTAAGGCTTTAATAACGAAGGGCCTTTGATGCCAGTTGTTTATCACAAGAGCGTTTTATTGAGACTCTAACTTTTCATAGATCTTCCCCCCCTGTCAGAAGCCAGTGTTTGATGTGTCACCGTTTGACTGGCACAGGCAGGTGGCACAATGTGGCACAGTATGGTTTTGATCCCGCTGTGTCCGACTCTAAGGGCAACAGCGTGGTCAAAGAGACAGCAATCAAATGGTATCTCGTTACACATGGTGACACATGTGTGACTAAGCCGGGGGTGATTTTTTTTTTTGTTATATATTTTTTTTGTGTCTCTGGGTCACTGTAATGAGGCTGAGACGTTATCTCGAAACGCTGCAATAACCCACTAGCGCTGCATGCGGGCAGAGGGTGCTAGGAAGTAAAGTACCAGGACTTTTATTATCACACCCTGTTTCTGTCAAAGCAGTCTGGCCTAAAGTGTGTCTGTACAGCTGTGACAACTATGCCAGACACACCACCATATTAAGCCCTAGACACAATATCCAGGACATGCACTCTGCCACACTTTGAGGTAATGCCTGTGATTGCAGCCTATTCTCTCCTGTGATGAACAAGACCCCTGAGATTTGAGAGATTAGTGTTTTCCCCCAGTATCATCTCACACACACACACACACACACACACACACACACAGTGCTTGCCCATTTGGACACACAGCCAAAGCTTCAGCGATGCCAGGAATTTCACTCAAGTGTGTGGCAAGGTTCATTAGACACCAAAGCACAAAAATGTAATAAATACTCTCATTTATAAAATGTGGGGGTTGTCTACGGTTGAACAGCTAAGCCATATTTCATCTTTTCATATAAACCCACCATTTCCCCCCTTATTTATTAAATATCTTTAAAAGGTGGCGCTTTATTCACTCTGCTGGAGCAAAGTCCTTCTATTATGACCCTGTCGAGGTGACAAAAAAATATCCACAAATCCACAACAATTTATTGTACCTTTAACTTTCTACACCACTGTCTGATCCTCAAATCCCACCAGAGTTAATCCTCCCCTCACAGAAGTTGCTGATGGCTCTGGACAGGAATTGGCTATCAGTGGAGAGCCCCAGTGAGTTCTTTCTGACCCCTGACCAGGCAACTGTGCGTCCATGTCTGTGTGTTTTCAGGAATGTGTGTAGCTGCTGTCCACATGCATAAAGTGTGTCATTCTCATTAGCATAGTCCTAGTGAATTTCCAGCCCACAATTTACCACACTGCTGCAGTGCAAGTAAGCAAAAGCAATACTGTGGCGGCTCTAGGTTTTGGCCCTGGCACATATTAATGACCTCAGTGGTAACTCCACAATAATTTTCCAGTGAGCTGTTGACCACGACTCAACACTGCTTTTAAGGGGGCCGTGAAAGCCATGTCTTTGCTTTATGACACCTGGGCTGATAACATATCAAAAAGAATACTAATGTCACGGTCCATCAGCGTATTTTGGGGTCTAGGCAACAATAAATGTATCTTTTTCGTGGCGTGTTAAAGTTTTAGAATAGCATTTTCCAAGTTTTTTTCCAACTTTCCAAACAACCATTAAAGCTCAAAAGTGGCTTACCTATTGAGACTAGTTTGATATGCTCTCTGTCCAGGAACTCTAGTGCCACCGAAACATTTTCCAGTTTCATCTGACGGAAGTTGGGTCTGCTATGGTGCTTTCTGTACATTTTCTTCTGGCTCAAAACTTCCAAGAGCGAAATGAGCTTCAGCCCATCACTAAAATCCTTCTGCAGGTCGGTGACGGTCTTGTTAACGCACTTGAGGTGCTCGTTGCACCACCTGGTGAAGGTGTTCTGCTGGATCTTCTTCCACGGCGCATCCTCGGCCAAGTCCTTCTCCGTGGCTGGCATCTCGTCGTCCTCCTCTTCCCCAAAGTCAGTGGCCTGGTAGTGCTGTGGAGGCAGCTGGTCGTCGCTGTAGTTGGTGCTCATCACGACAGCTTTTTCCGCGTCCGCTTTTATACCTCGGTGACACTTGTGTGTTGAATTGTGCGCTCCGCAGCGCAGAAAACTTTAGCGGGTCGATGGCAAGCGCGCTCTCGCGGAGGAGGAAAGTTCAAACTTGGATGAGTTTTTAAAAAGCAGCTTAGAGATTTTTCGGATGTACTTGCGAAGAAGCCACTTTTGTCAGTGATGGATTAAATGATCCGAATTACAATGTGCAAGGCAGCTGGTCGTCTTGGTTTTTTTTTATGTTTCTTTTTTAATTGGCACCCTCCTGATAAGTCGTCCCTTTTAATATGGCCCCGGGGAAGAATGTCGCTTTTTCAAGTTTCGTGGCAGGTGAGCTGGAACAGCACTGTCAGAGTTCACTCTGTTTAATTTGAAAGTCGAACGAGGAGAGAGATGGGTTTATAAAGGACCCCCAGGCCACGTCACTCAGCGTCTGTGATCATAGTCTATTTGCTAATCCATGCGGATAACGGGAGTCGGTTTACGGGGAAGATGGGGCCGTGATTGGTCAGACATGAGGCAGCGCAACAGTTGTGGCATGCGACTTATTTTTAGGCGCTCCTATTTGGGCTGCTGGGGGCTGGGACTTACCGATTGTTGTGAATGTGTTATACGGCTCGGGTGAACAACTGAACCAAGAAAAGAAAATGAAACGTGCATTGAGTCTGTCTATCCTACAGTTTTACATGTTCTAACTATTAAAAGAAGAAGAAGAAGAAGTAGGACTTCAGTCATTGTGGCCTGGAGTGAAGCATTTTGATGGATGAGGTCACAGTGGTGAAGATGAAGGTGCTGCATTACGTGGGCCTGACAGTTATCTGCCACCACTGAGTGAAATGCATGTCTACGCAGACAAGAAAAGCTCAGTAAGAGATCAGGCAAGGCCGTGAGATGATGTTTTACACCTTTTGGGATTTTGAAAAGGCCACAAAATGATTCAAGCTTGTGCACCATCGAGCTCATGTCACCTACAAGAGCTGATTTATTTCCTCTTGGCTTACAAAATTCGAATTTTAAAAGCCAAGCTTGGGCATTTTAAAGTGCCTTTATGGTTAAGGGCTGAGAGTGTCATCTCCAGCTCTGATCAGTGACAACATAATCTCAGCACCTGATGAACAGCCCGTGTGTGGAAATACACAGGGATGGCATCAGCTCACTGAAAAATTGATTATCTGTGTTCAAAATGACTAAGTCAGGATAAACACCGTGTTTGCAGCAGCTTCGAGGATTGTCGTGGTGTTGTGACTCAGCACTGACATGGCAGTGACACCAGATGCCAGCACCAGCCTTGATGAAGTAGTGGGAGGTAAGAATAACTATGACACATGCAGATGGCATTCACAAGATACTCAGTGTGCACACAGCAGGGGTACCCATGGTGATCTCCCACCTGCTAGTAAGATACCTTTTTGACATTGCTGTTCCATTCACCGATGACCTATTCCACGCTTAATATAAATGACATATGCTGTGAAGTTACTGTTGTAAATTTAAGATTTCCTGCATCTGAAGTCCAGGGTCAGGAACTCTCAGCGCTGACCATGAACCGTGTCAAAGTTTTGGGTTTTTTTTCCTGGGCAGTGGATTTGCCTCCCTCCTGATGGAAACAAGGTGTTCCTGGGACAATAGAGCATTACTCTGCTCTGCTCTTCTAATAAATCTACAGGGCACCAGTGCACTGCAGGAGAATCTTAGATTCTTTTGAAGCTTGTTCTTCATCTAACCCAGTTTGCAATCTCATGGGAAGATTAAAAACATTTATTTTATTTTGAAAGATTGAGCCTTCTTTTCTAATAAAAACAGTAAGATGACATTTTACTGACTGAAAACAATGCAGATATTGAATTTGTTAGCATAAAATGTCCTGTTGTTGTTCAGTTCCAACTTCCATCCTAAATAGTGAGTATAAAGTATGCGTGAATAACTAAACTCAAGCAAAAACCATAACAGAGTGAGATCTGTTGACCTGGACACTGTTGAGCTGGCATTATGTCTCCCCAGATTGCCTATGGCTGCTATCACAGTCAGCGGTCCACCTTTTTTAATTAGCTTTTCCCAGTTAGTCTGCCAGGTGAATATATTAAATATTTAATAAGGGATTTGGGGTTGAATTTGCAGGACAGATAGGCCTGAGGCCAAAGGCCAGCTGATTAGATTTTGCTGGATCTGACACTTTTTATTTCTTTAGCCCTAACGCTGAGACAGAGTAAAAAAGAAACCTGGTTCAAAATCAAGGGAAAAATTTACAAACTTGGAAAAGTAATTTAACATGAACCAAAAGTGAAAGACGTTTGTGCAGTGAAGGATTTTGTACCAGCACTAGTTTTCTATAGAGCGGCACATCTAGGCTCATTTTAGATAATTAGATGCACTCAGTAAACCATGAGCTGTGGCAGTTGAGTCATGAGTGTAACCTCTGTGCCATCTGTAAAGATGCCATGTCTGTGAGCTTATGTCACGCCTTTGCAAGGCAGGTTATTAATATGCATACAACCCGTGTAATGTGACGCCACCAAAGAGACTGCTCTTACTCAGGT
>VUQK01011080.1:585-11743 GCA_015106715.1 Bujurquina vittata | reverse complement strand
GAACTACAGACTACTTAAAAAAATGTGATAAAAGCTACCTCAGAGAGTTCAGACTGTGCTGAAGAATAAATGTGGTCGCACAAAATATTGACTTTCAAACTCATTAGAACTGTTTAAACTCTGTATTTCTGTGTATTTTTTCAAATGTTTAAAAAGAAATCACTGCACCTTTTTCCTATTTTGCTCACAAACTATAAAGAAATGGGGATGACTCAGGGCTGTTGCACCATTTTTATTTGTGTATGTATAATTCTTTTGACATTTTTGGAAATGCACTTGCCTCATGATACAGTGGTAAGGAGGAAGTAATTAAACAGAGACGACAGACTAAGAGATTTGACACAAGGGGAACACTAAGAAAATAACAGGAGACTAAACAGAACAAACCATAAGCAGGATACTAATAACATAAACATAACTGAAACAAAGAACTGTCTCGTGATACTGCATGAGTTATAATAAGTCCAAACAGTAACAAACTAAGAACCAAATAGAACATCAGATTAATAAACAGGCATTCAAAGTCTACAGAGTGAAACCTCGGGGTCCAAAACCCCGGACCATGACACATCATGCACAATGTGAAACTTGGATCTAAATGAGCAGTCCTATCAGGCTTATTAGCATCACTTTGTTTGTTTGTTTTAGTTTAGCTTTGTTTTGTTTTTGTCAGAGTATGTCATATTAATTTAAACACAACAGGAAGTCTTTGTATTTGTTTTGTTTATTTTTTAATTGGCACAGGCTTATTCTAAAAAATGAAAATTTATGTCTACCAAAAGTCATGGAGTGTAGCATAATTTAGTGTGTCATATTTCAATTGTTTCAGTATGCAACTCTTTCCTGCTGACTGTGGTGGTAAAACAGAGTTTCAGGTAAAATTGTCGATATTGGCGCCGGGTTGAGTGTTAATAATGTGTAATTATTATAGTTTTCTACAAATTTCCTGCAGCCTCTCCTCCTCTCTATAATCATGCTTTGTCATGAACATTTTAATAAGCGGTAACATTTAGTTTGCAACAAAGACCATCAGGATAAAACCAGTCAGCTAACACTACCTGGTGGTAAGTTTTAGAAAGTTGGGATACTTGTGTATGTTAGGATTCATCTCTTAATGGCTTTCTTTCAGATTCAGAGCCTAACCTAATACAATTAAGATCTGTGAATGTAATGCTTACTGTAATACTGTAATGCTAAGGTTTCCTGTGACTCATCATAGGAACATGTCATACATTAAGTCCTTGGATGTTAAAAGCAAACCTTTGTTGAAAATGTTTATCAGGAAACAGCGTGTACTATTTGAGATCTCGTGTAAGAAAAAAAGAAAAAAGCTCGGCTTTTTGGGCATCAGTGGCTAACATGTGGGCCCAATTTAAAATAAATTACCTCTGATCGGTGACGTGATGCTGATACTTTATCTTCACTCTGCCATCAATGTACCTGCTCCTGAAATAAATCAATCATCACTGTGACAGCAGCAAGTACACAAACAAGATACACAAGGACAAGCAGCTGAAGTTCTCCCAGCATCTTCCGTCTTAATTGGTTTTCCTTCTCCTCTCTTGGTTTCTGTCTATCGCCACCTCCTCCTTTCCCCCAACATTCCCTTTTGCCTTCCTGCTTATATTTTTCATCTTTCCTCTTATTACCTGTGCTCAATGCTCATACGCTCATTCTCTCTATCCACTTTTCTTCCTGTGCCACTCCTCTGGGGCCTCATTTTCTCCCCGACTGTGCACTTTCATATGTGCATCCACCCTCATTGTGCTCCTGCTGCTGTTCCCTCAAAACTCGACCACGCATGCCTTCTTCTCGGTGCCCTCCGCCCCGGTTCAGTCTCAGGCCATGAGGATTGTGCGGACAGTGGGTCAGGCGTTTGATGTGTGTCACCAGCTGACTCTGCAACAGAAAGGCGACGAGCAGGAAGATGAGGAGGGGAAGGAGGAGGAACTGCAGGCAGTGCCAGGTGACTCACACCTACACACGCAAGCACACAAAATTGCATCCACAAAGCCACTCCTCTCTTACTTCCTCCCATTTTGTTTCTGCCACTCATGTATACTGTGTCACACAACAACGCACAAATCCCCCCAGGCCTTCTCTACCTCTGTCTCTTTTTCTGTTACACAAACTAAAACTCAGCGTGCCTGCAAAATCAAACAGTGGCAGTTGAGCACAACTCTGTGAGAAAAGATGTCATTATCCTCCTCCGATTTTTGCATCAACTTGCCATGTTGAAGCTGCAAATTGGTTTTGGTGAGTTGTGCAAGCCACTGATCAAAGCCTTTTTTTGTGTGTGTGGGCTTCTGCCAGCCGACGCTGGTGCTGTCACTGCCTCTAGATATGTGGCGAACTTTAAAGCACAAAATTTAAAAAAGCGTGACAATCCATCCTGTGCATCTGGTCTCTGCAGCAAAGAAGAGGTTCGCATTGTCAGAGGAGACGGACCTTGAAGCCACTACAGAGGAGAGCATTGAGTGCGTCTCCTCATCAGACGTGGAGAAGAGTAAAAAGGACGAGGCTCTCGGTAACAGCGGAAAGGTATTGAAGTTGTCCTTCATCATTTCAGCACCACTGTTATAAAAGACAGAAGCAGAAATCCTGCAAAAGTGATGTTGGCATAGTAACATCTGATTCATGGATGCATATGGTACAGAGGGGCTTCCCGTGATGCACTGTTTATTCTTCACTCACCACTTTTTCTCTTTTCTTTTTAATCAGAATGTGCAGAACTAAATCTGTTATTGCAAGAATACAAAATTACTGGCAAATTGTTTCAGCACAAACTGTTGAAAAGCACTTCAAACCTGCTATATTGAATTTTGATTTACAATACAAGTGTATCTTTGGTACTTAGTTTCATTGTCTGTCCCTTCAAATCCCAGTGAGCTGCTCCAGGCAGCACATTCTAGGAAAGTGTTGTGCCTTTTTTTCATGGAATTATGGATACCAAGGTGCATATTCAGCTCCTCCAGAGCTGAAAAATTAAGCCAACATGAAAGTGGCAAAAACTGCAGTTCCTCTAAGTGCCACTGGAGACTCGCTCCAAAGGGAGTCAGTCCCTAAACACTGCCATGTTGCTATTCCAGCATTTCAAAAAAAAAAAAACGTTACAACATGAAACAACAAGAGGGTTTAGCCTTTGTGGATATTTTTCCCAGCATAAAAAGTCTGAATATGGTGAATTTTTTACAACTTACTGCTTGGATTATTGATTTAGAGGCAAACACAAGCTAAACAACATATGCTGTGCAGTGCAGTGAGGAGTGCTCGGACCTCTACTTCGGAGAAACAGCCATTCCACAAACACATGGGACAACATGGAAGAGCCACCCCAACAGGACAAGACTGAGCTGTACTTCTGCACCTAACGGAGAAAGAACATTCTTTCGAGGATGCAATTGTTCTTATTTTGGACCAGGAAGACAGATTGTTTGAAAGTAGGGTTAAAGAAGCCGTCTATGTCCACTGTGAAGGACCATCACTGAACACGAAGGTGTTTTAAGAGCCCCTCCCAGGCACCTCAACCCCCACTCACACCTCAAAAGGTCACATGATAGAGTGGGGAAAAGTCTCACAGTGGTTTCACCTGAAACCCATGATGTTAAAGAGCCACACCTTTTTTCATGCAGTGACTGACGCACATGATTAATAGCGGGTCAATGAGCACCTCCAAAGGGACCACCCTCACTAGGGTTTAAATACCTGGGACTGTCCACCTTTTGGTTATAGAATTGAAGAAGCCTCTTGAATGAGAGGTGAAACATCTTCAAAAACTTAAAGAAACTTACATTTTTTTC
Organism: Bujurquina vittata; assembly: GCA_015106715.1. NCBI lineage: Eukaryota > Metazoa > Chordata > Actinopteri > Cichliformes > Cichlidae > Bujurquina > Bujurquina vittata. The sequence continues at coordinate 7,943 of VUQK01011080.1, read as the reverse complement.
AAGCTCCTGAGACTACCATGACCTGGATGACTGACAATCTACACAGACATGCAGGCTCAGTTTGAGTATCACTTTATGATCACGAGAGGATAAACAGGATGTGTTCTGGCAGAGCATATTTTTCAATTATTGAAAAAAGATGTTGGTCTTTTATGTTGTCCCAGATCCTGCGTGGGTTTCCTTTAGTACTCTGGTTTCCTCCAGAATCATTGATTAGTTAGTCAGCTATAAATTAGGCTTAAATGTAAATATGGGTGTGAACTGACTGGTGGTCTGTCCAGGGTCTACCACGCCTCATCCACCCATTTGATAACCCTAAATTAGGTTAACAAATGGATGGATGGATGTGTTTTTAAAAAAGGCATAAATATTCACTTCTTGGAGGCTCACAAATGGGTAGTTTGCTAATTTGAAAAGTTTGTCCTCATAAAAACGCAAACGAAGATCAGAAAAACAGCTCGGAGGGATGTACGGTCTTTAAGGGTTGTTTGTGAAGAAATGCTCAGCGAGGCTTTTCAATATTGATGGGATCGTATGGTTTATTGATGAAATCACAGCGAAAATTTCTAGCGCCGCTCTGCTCATCCTGTAGTGTCAGAGGAGCCGCTCCCAGCTCTCTGTCTGCTCATTCCCCCACCAAGTCTGCGAGGCACCGTCAGCTTTATTACTCATGAGAGAAAACCGGTGTTGTTCTGGGGAGGACTTGATTGGATTGAATCAAACAGTTGTTACATCTAATTACACAGCGCCCTGAGAGCAAGGGAATTTAATCTTCATATTTTCATTTCATTCATTTTGCTGAAGCATTTCATCAGATCTCACATGCAACCTGTGTCGTCCCTGCGTGTAATTTGAAGGTCAAGTCTCCTTCACAGAAGTGTTAATGACAGCGGGGTCCGGCATGTTGATTTCCCATCTTTTCCTTGGCAGACAAGTCTTTCTTGTTGACTATTCCCACTGTAGCACTCCAGCACAATTGTGTGAGTCACGCACCTCAGCAGCAGCAGCCCGTACAGTCAATACAGTTCTATTTATAGAATTACTGATTGAAAGCACTGCCTTCACAATTGGATTAAAGAATATTACACTAATTGTTTTTTTTTATTAGCCTAAGAACACTTTTTTATAATATATAGCATAAATATCATGCTTGTATTGTGGAGCCTCAAAGTACATAAATAATCCCGTTTTGAATTGAAACTATATTAAACTTACATTTTATCAGAGTGCCTCAAAAAAAAACGTATGCGTATGTTGCCCTCGACAGTAACAAATGCATATATGTGACTTCAGGATAATTGCATCTTCAGTTTTACAGTTGCAGCAGAATTTATTTGAAGTTCTAAAATGTTGGTAAATTTTGTGTCTGGAGTCAGGGCCCTAAAAAAAAATCAAAGACCAAGTTATTTTTTCAGCACCCATTCAAATAGTGAGTTTACACAAGAGCAGCCAACGCTACAGAAATGTCCATCAACAGCAACTTTAACAGGGCAGCAATGCCTATTGATTTTTATTTGCTGTGAAATACAGCTCCCACTTTGATACTTTCGTTATTTATGCAACTTGACATGGTAGATATTGCATTGATCGCCCTCCCGCTCGCTCCAAGCATACCACACTTCATTCTACCCACCTGCACTTCAGTAGCATTGAACGGTAGAACTTCAGGCAAAGTGGATTCACAGTATACACACATTTTAAGAGTTCATCACAAAACTCCTCTTAGAAACTCTGAACATCAAGGAGTGAGGATATCTAAGAAGCCATCTGTGGATTTTTCCATTGGGATGAAAGCACACGGGCTCCTTGCTGGCAGCGCAGCATCTCTTTGCATTTTCCTCCCTGCGGAGCTCAGACTGGCAGAGAGACTTTCAAATCACATGCTTTTGCACACATACAAACTTTCATATATTTTTCTTTCCACTATTCCTCATTTAGGATTGTGGGTCATCCTGCCCTGTACTTTGCTCTCTCTCTGCAGCCAAGCTATATGTTCCTTCCTGATGTAAGGGACTAATGCTGCTTCAGCCTGCATAATATCAGCCAAGCACAGGGTGTCTATTCATGTTCAGTAAGAAACCGGGTGATCAGCATCACATCAGTTTATCTCATATAATGTGTCATGGATAAAAACTACAGTCAGATCAATATATGGGTGGACTGATATTACTGATATTAGCTATTTGTAGATCTATTGGTATTGTAATTTATAAAAGTCTGTAAAAGTCTGAAAAATTTAGTATTAAAGAAGAGACGGGAGAAACACCCTTCAAGCATGTTAGGAGTATTGATGTTGCATAGTTTGCCCTCCAGAAGGCACTCTGCATCTTTCCTGCTAGCAACAGTGTGCCAACAGCTGATCCGAGTAAATAAATAACCACACATAAATGTCAGGGAAATCTGTTTATGTTTCATGGGTCTGAAAGAAAAAAAATAATGGCCGATATATAGAAATATCGGTGTGGTGGCAGAGTGTGGTTTTGGCATAGCTGCAGGGGAGGGGTGGGCCAAAGGGTTCAGGGGGTAGTTCCAGGAGAGGCTGGCTGGCAAAGCTGTCAGCTCTTGTCTAATTATTTCTCTTCTGTTTATGCAGTAGCACACTGGGGCCCAGGTGTATGGCATCCACTTGGACTGGCAGCCAGGGGAGGCTGAGTGGGCATTGTCTAAGAAAGTCATTAAAGGAAAGAAAGAAAGCAAGCGTAACGAAGAGCACTTTGCTAGCTATTTGTTTTGTTTCTTTGTCTACCGTAGATCCTCTATTTGCCGGCAAAGCTGAAGACGAATACAGTTGCCGCTGCAGAAATGCCTCCTCTCATTTCTCAGTTTGTACTTCCTCAGTTCCTTTCCTCAACTCCTCTTCTTGCCTCTTAGTCCCTCCGACCAAAGATGCAAGCACAGGATGCGAACAACAACATTGAAACATATTTGCTTTGGAGAAGTCATTTTAAAGCTGTGTCAGTTACATGTGACGTGTAGCAGTGTTTACTTATTTGAAGGGTCCTCTCCATGCACTTCATGTTTAGTCTATTCCAGCTGTGTCCCTTTGTGTGTCTTTCATGGGTCACTAATGAAAAAAAAAATCACTTCCATAAAGATAGATCTGTGCCTCCTCATTCACAGCTCCTCCTGTGAGCCTCATCTCTCCACACTCCTCCATCCTCTAGATGTATTTTAGGAATTGAGACATCCTCCACGAGGATGTGCTGAGATTGATTTCCAGGTCATGGGTAGGAGGACAGGGGGACGGGGAGGCACATAATAGTGAAATGAGAAAAGCTGCTTTGGTTGCCATTGTCTGTTTGCATTCTGGGAAATGCTGGTTAGCACCTTGAATGATCACGAGTCTGTGTGTAGTCTTTCATGACTCTCAGTCATGAAAAGGCAACATAGGTCTTGAATTGCCTACTCTAACATAGTGACCGTTATAATAGAAAAAAATAAGAGCTGTCAAAGTTGGTAAACAATAGCCTTCATGCGTGGTTTGACGGATTATGTGGTGTGGTGTGACCGACTACAAATATGTGAAGAAAGTGCTTCAACTCAGCTCATAGAAGTAGTAATTTACCACCGTCTTAACTATAGGAATCTGATGACCCGTCTCTTCTGCTGAGCTCGCCCGTCCTCGGAGCCTCTGTGTTGGCTCATGCTGCAGCAGGGGGATCCTACTCTGCAGAGCATCAGGTCCAGCTCCTTCAGAAACAACTTCAGCAGCAGGAACAGCAAGCACTAGCAGCTTCAGCACAGGTACTTTTTTCACTTCTGGAACCTCAAACAAGGTATTTTCACCTTTTAAGTCAGTGTGTCTCCATGGGAAAATGTGTTGTACCACAGTGTGAACTTCCACAAAGGCAGCTTTGAGTGTTTTGGCAGCTATTTATCTGTGTATGCCTGTCGAGATCTTGTCAGTGCGATAGTGTTGAAACCATGCAAGGTAGAGTCATGAAAACTTTATGGATGTGCAGCTGAGATCACAGTGAAGCTTGTATTTGAAAATATGTGTGTTCCAACCCATGAGTACTGAGTAAATGGACCTGAAAATACCCATAAGTATTTTTAAAGCAGGAGGTCTCACTGTGATGCAATCGCAAGATTTTTTTTTCTCCTGCTTTTTGTGCACTTGTGATGAAACTCTTAATGGCAATATTGTTGCACAAAATTATTTTTGTGTGTGCTGAATCATAAGCTGTGATGCATTTAATAAAAATTAAGGACCAAGACAACAAACCACAAGTGAGACCGTCTGTGTAGCTGCACAGAGCAACCCATGTGCATACCAGTGTGGGCTGTTTTAAAATATGCTCAGTAATTAAATTAAATCTGCTTTATGCAATGTAGCTGATAATGAACAAAAGTTCTTTGGCACAAAACTTCTTGAGCACATAAAAAAACCCCCAAAAGACAGGCTAATTAACCTCCCAGGAAACAGGGTGTGAGTATTTGTATTTGGGTTGTTAAGCTCTCCAAGCGCTTTCAGACACTAAACATTTACAAAAACTTTGAACAGTTTCACATCATATGAAATATACAGAGGCAGTGACATTTAAAAATCGTGTGTGTGTGTGTGTGTGTGTGTGTAGGTACACGTTCTGCAGGAACAGCTGTCGGTGGAGGTGTGCGCCCGGACTGAAGCCCAGGCCAGAGTGCAGAGGCTGCTGCAGCAGAACACAGACCTGCTGCAGCACATTTCTCTGTTGGTCAAACAGATCCAGGAGCTTGAGCTCAAAGCTGCTGGCCAGTTAACATCCAGTGAGTGAAAATCCACTTTTGTAATTGGCTTGCCACTCACCTCCTTTTTCTCCATTACAGTGTACTGTAGATTTTTGTTTAGCTGGCTTCAATCTTCCAATATTTCCATCCATGCTGATCTGTAAAATCATCATTTTCTCTCTTTTAATCAGTTTCTTTCTTGCCCATTGCTTTACTGTTGTTATACTCTCTTTATTCTTTTCCTTCTGGCACACAGTTAATTATACAGTGACAGTCTTCCCAGAGGATTCAGTACTACTCCCTGTTTTCCCCTTCCTGCATTTAGTCAGTGGCGATTTACTGCCATATAGTCGTGAATTACCAAAGCCTTTAAGAACAGATGTCATCCTACTCTTTGTAATCTCTACTTTCCCAAGTCCCCTCTTCTTACAGTTCTGTTTATATACAATAATTAAACATATTTTTGTGCATTGCTTCATTCAGTATAAATCTGACAAATATTCTTTCTTTACATTTTTCGGTTCCACAGTGGGCTCCCAGGACAGTCTTCTGGAGATCACGTTTCGTGCAAAGCCCCCCAGCATTCCTCATGAACCCCCCACCCCTTCCTCATCTACAGGCCCATTAGCAGCTCAGTCCCAGCTTCAGATTAGCAGTAGTGCCTGGGTCTCTGCCCTGCCCGGGTCTTGCTCTCCAGGCACCCTGGGCACCGACACCATCCCCTCGGTGCTTGGCAGCAGCGGAGTTAGGCTTGAGTGCTTCCGCTTTACTTCACGAGCAGCAGACAGCCAGGAACAGGGCCAGGACACAGGGGAGACTCCCAGCGACGGTGCTCCCGATGAAAGCTCTTCACTGAGGGAGCAGGTCCTGGGAGCCCTGGAGTTGCTTCGTTTCAGGGAATCTGGGATTGGATCAGAGTACGAGTCAAACACAGATGAGAGCGATGACCGGGACAGCTGGGGTCAGGGTGAGGGAGCAGGGGCCGATGGAGCTGCCCGACTCTTAAATGTGCTGAATGCAGAGAGTCTGTCAGACTGCTTGGGAGATGAAATGGCTGTTTAGTAGTGCTGTGAAAGCTACACTAGGCAACTTTGAACTTATGTAAAAACCCAATGGGAAACAAGTGAAATTCAGAATCTGAAATTATCTATATAATGTAACAGAAACTGCATAATCTGCAGGCATAAATTACTTGTCGCGCTTGCTTACCACTGTCCTATTACCCTTTTGATTTGCACATCTCAAGATGTCCGTCTCTATGTGTGCTATATCTCATAGAATTAAATAGTATGAACTGAGACACTCTGAGATTTTTTAAAGTGATACATTTCGATCTTAAATTGTAGGATAACTTTATACCATTAATAATTACATCAAATTTATTATTTTGTTAACAAGCCCATGTTCAGTGGCAAGTGCTCACACTGCAGCAGTGTTGGAGTCATTACACAAAGTAGTAATACCTTATGTGTTACTTTTTTTAGAAATGTATTACGTTGCTTATTTACGCCCTGAAGAAATGAATCCATTCCACTATTCTTTACATTATTTTTGTATTACTCTTTAACATCATACTTGGTCCAGGAATCTTCACTACTGGATCTGTTGTTTCTTGCTGTTGTGCAGTTAATGCGTCACACAGAAACATGTAATGCATTTCTTTAGAATCTGTTACACCCAACTAGGGTAGTAATAAACTAATAATAGCAGATATAGCTTTCAGCACAGTCATTAAGCATACTGTTTACAAAATTAACCTTGTTTTTGTAAAACCTTGCAAACTGCTTTATGATAAATTTAGACATGATAAAGTCTAAAGCCATGCTAGCTGCACTGTGAGGGTGAGCTAAATGCTATGCTAATATGTACAGAAATGCTGTGTCTAAAATTGGCATCCTTCCATATTTGCACTTGATCATATGGGCACATAAGTGTGTTCAGAGTGCACTGCAAGTACCCAGCTGATGGACTCACTCAAAGAGTTGAGGGTAGAAAACTCTCCCTAGTTAAAGTGTTTTGAAGGGAAAGAACTGAACAAAACACTGAAAAAAATGTAGTTCATGAACCAGTTTCTCACGCACAAACTGCTAAACAATTGTGAGTGATGACTATCCTGGTTTTTCCACGCTTGACACAGAATGTGAAAACCAGGATAAAATCCAATTTTTTTTAACATTTTTATTGTTTCCTAAAATTTCAAAACCTTTAGATTAACGTGCAAAGAATTAGGCCATCTGTCTGTTTCTTATCTATCAATTTTTAACTTACAGATGTCCAACTGTGTTTGTTATTTGAATTGTGGTTTAGTAATGATACAAATAGATAAAAAGCCACATGTAGCTCACCCATAAACTTCTGATAAAGGATCATTGCTTTGTGTCCAAAGTGTGCGAAGAGATACGGTACGAGAGCTGTATATGCAGTGGGTACGGAAAGTATTCAGACCCCTTTAAAGTTTTCACTCTTTGTTTCATTGCAACCATTTGCTAAAATCAAAAAAGTTCATTTGATTTCTCATTAACGTACACTAAGCACCCCATCTTGACAGAAAAAAACTGAAATATAGAAATTTTTGCAAATTTATTAAAAAAAGAAAAACTGAAATATCACGTGGTGATAATTATTCAGACCCTTTGCTGTGACACTCATAT
>VUQK01011079.1:0-10942 GCA_015106715.1 Bujurquina vittata | reverse complement strand
CTCTCTCACTCAGGCTCCTACTTTTACTCTCTCTGAAGGAAGTGGAAATGTTTACTTCCATTAAACCTGATGGACACGTTGGTTTGTAACAGAACACCACAGAGAATGATACTGCCAGTATTTTTACATATATACAGGCAATTATAAGTATGCAAAATATTTCTTTTGTACACTTCACAGTTTGAAAACCAGCTTAAGGGAAAAGTGATGACAGAAAAAAAAACGCTCTCAGTGTCACATCAAAACACAGAGATGTGACACACACCACTGTGGCCAAAGGTCTCCAAATGTCACAATGGTTATATTCATCTGTGTGTCTGTTAGTGGGCACTCCTCTGTTATTTATTCTGATGAAGATTAAGTTAAAGACACCATTAAGCTAATGTTAGATGGCACAAATAGCTCAGCAAAAACACACTTCTTTGACTTTTTTTGTACATTATACACAATTGTACACAAGTTTTTGTACATTATAAGCATAAACGATTATGCTAATTATCAATGCTAGCCAGTTTCTAGCAGTAGCGTCATAGAGGGAGTGATATCAGTACCCTCAGAGCTTGAGTTTTTAAGTACCCAGACCTCAGTTGTAAACATGGGTGCTTTAGCTTCCAGTTTTGACTCCGGATTTAAGTGTTTTGCAGCAGATGGAGTTAAAGTAAAGCCCCTCTCACGACCACGCCAGAACTCTTATGTCTTTCTTCAGGACACAGAAACAGCACGCGCATGTGATCCGTGGCTAATTATATGCCTTTTATACAACTCAACTGTTTGTTAAAGTCATTAAAAAGCTTCAAGTGCAAACAAAAAGACACAGAGGAAGGAAGCAGTCGTCCTCTCTTCGTTTTATCACTGCAATCCACATCTGCTAAGTCTGAGTTTAACTGAGGTCACCAGACATTTTGGCACAAAGTCAAAGATTTGTTTGGCTCATTTGACCGTCACCCGCCCTCAAACACGCACGCTCCTCACTCACATCACTCACCACTTGTCACCTTCTGTGTATTGGACTAGAAACTGAACCAAAAAGATCATTCTGCACTTCATCAATACATTTTCAGTTTTTGAATAAAGCTCCGCAGAAGGAAGTTGCCTGATTGTGTCTTTACGTTTTGAAACATGGTATCACGGAGCTGTCAATACATCTTCCCCCAAAATATCTTTCAGTTTTCACATTTAAAATGTTTTCAATTAAATATAAGGTTTAACTGATTTACAAATAATTGCATTCTGTTTTTATTTATTTCGCACAGCATCCACCTTTCTCAGATAGGCGGTTGTGTTTCTAGGCTTGTCCAAGTCTGAGCACAAAATCCAGACGCTGTCTCCGGTAAACTAGGACATCTCGTCATCATAGATTACATGGAAAATTCATCTGTTGGTATGACAAGGCTTTTCCACCATCAGGTATTATTATTCCTTAAACCGCTCAATCTAGGATTGATGTACAAGAATATTTCTCCCAAACTGTAAGACCGATGTTGTTTTTTTTTAAATTCTGTGCAAACCATTTAAATCTCCTACAGGGGAAATAAATAGCACTGTTCTTCAAATGCTAACTGGCGCTTTTAATCTGAGACGGTAACATGATAACTGCAGAAATCAGAGATTTGGGTTCCCAGCAGGTCTTTCAAATCTTTAAGCTTCCTCCTCCCCTTTATCTAAATCCCGGCTCATGACTGAATGGATTTAATAGGTGAAATCAATCAAAGATCAGAGCCTGGATTCTCCTGATCAGCCCATTTCGGTAAGAAAGCATGGGGATGTAATATATTTACAGCTTTGAACACTACAGAAAGACCCAGAGAAAGAAAGAGATGAAAAAGGGAGGCAGATGAATTGGTGTCAGATCTCTGTAAGCCCAGGATTCTGCACACTAGAGCCTGTACAGATTAGCTAACACTGCAGCTGCTGCAGCAAGAGTGTGTGTGTGTGTGTGCCTGTCCAGCAGTGCACATTACCGAGGAGCACGGTCTGTCTTTTTTCTCCCCATGCAGCAAGCAGTGCAGCTATCAAAAGAGCAGAGCTGTGGCTGTGAGTGTGTGTGACTGTCCCCAGCGTGACTGCTATCGGATATATATTCAAGCTCGGCTCCAGGCAAGACTCATTCTCCTGCATCAAATCTGTTGCACTGATATGGGCCACTAAGCACCATAAATCAGTTTAACTTTCACTTTGTTATCTCAGCACAGTTTGTCCTCAGACATTTTTGTTTATGTTAATCACACAGGCTTTTACTTATTTGTGCTGCATAGAGAAAAGCAAGAGTCACACTGACTAGGTGCAAAACGGTTATCCAGACTGAAACCACTGATTATTCAGGCTTTATGAGCTTTGCATACAAAATGCATCATCCAGTAGAGAATTGGAAGCTTTGTATTATCAGAAATGTGCTATCGTGCATATCATCCAACATCTACTGCTCCATATTTGTCATGTAATTATTTTTGCAACAAATTCTTAACAAGTTGTGATCCAGAATAGTTGGTTACTGGTTCAACATGCAAATCATCTCCAAGACTTTTGTTTGAGCAGGTTCATTATTAAGTCAATTTTAAGGCATAAATTAAAGCAGAAAAACAAGCAATCTCAAGTTAGCCTGACTATTGTGTAAACGCTGATAGCTGATAGGTGATAGGTAAATGATTGCACGCCACAGTTTAAAATACAAATGGCATTGTGTAGAATGTTTTCTATTTAGTCTGAGTATGCCGACTTTTTTCCTCATTTTCCGCCTGGTGCCTGTCGCTCATTAGCACTGCTGCATACATCTCTGCTGCACTCATTAACAGAAAACTTGTTCTGGAGACTAAGTGAAATAAGAGAAAAAGCGGTTTGGTCCCATCAGAGCAATGCGACAAGAAGCTGGATCTTAAGTGTTGAACTTGTGCTCCTCTAAATAGATTTTCTCAATTATTTTTTTCACTGAAGGGCATGCAGGACACTCTTTCCTTTCCCAAGAAACTACCTAATTACCAATTTTTTTTTTGCAAATTCCTACCTTCAGCTGCTTGGGACAAACGCAGATCTCTGCTGCTGGATGCTGGAGCACCTATAGTATATGGGAGATTAATTACTAAAAGGGCACCTCACCAATAGATGTGGGCAAGACACCTCCCAAGATTTTCTGAGAAAATGAATTTTAACTCACCTTGCCTTGTTTTAAAATATCTGTATATATTTCAACACTCTAGTTCTATCAAGTGGCTAACACAGTGATTCCCTCATTATTGTCCCAGTCTGCAGCCAACCACTGGAGTCCTTACATCATTTACCACATCTGTACCAATATTAGTCCAGTGGGGCCAAACATAGTCTAATCCTTTTTAGGGAAAGTTCCCCTTGTTACTAACTGACCACAACTATGCTGGCTATGTCAACATGCTGTAAACAGAAAATGGTCACACATGGTGCATACAAAGGAAAGGAAAGGAAAAAGACATGTTTCAGAAATGGCCAAAAAAGTACTTCTAGGCACTCCATCACTTTGATTACTTGAGAATCTTCAGGGACAAATATATGGCAAGTGTATCGAGGCAGAAAGAAGAGAATTTCAGCCAAGAGGTCTAATCCGTCAGCTATCATGTGATTATATTGTAGCAGATTTATTGGTGGATCTCACCGCAAGCTCACATCTCTCTACATCACAATGAAAGAAAGAGATGGAGTGAAGTACAAGCAGGAGATTGTAGATCATGATTAATCTTCTGGGAACTATGAATTCTGATGAAAGATGTTATAACATTTTACTTTAAATGACAGCATTATAGTAGAACAAAATAGTAGAACAAAAGTTAAGGGATTACTGCAATCATTTAAGACAATTATTCATTTAAGTGTCTTAAATAATTAATTGTAATATAACTGAGAATTGCTGAGATTAAAAATGCGAGTCTAGACCAAGTAATCATTTCTAGAGTCAAAACAGAGTTATATAAGGTTTCACACACTGGCAACTGTTGGTCGCTAAGGAAAAATGTGGATTCCCTGACTGGTTGGTGAGTGGTTGCTTGAGGTTGCTGGCTGTTGCAGCATGAAACTGGTCACAAAGAGACTGCTACACAAAAAAACTTTAGTTGCAAGCCGACTGCCACAGTCACCATAGTTTGCATGGAAGACACAAACACTTCCTACCTGCATATTCCATACATATGGGTGACCACTGCAACCCGCTGGTTACCAAAGCAATCAAAAGCAGGTATTCGGCATAGCCTCTTTGCCTCTTTGAGAGGTTTCACAGCAACAACTGGTCTGGGAACAAACATTTTTCCCTAGCAAATGGAGGTTGCCAGAGGATCCCTGATTGGTCTGTAGGCCTGCATGACTGGGTCTCCCAATAACCGCTTGCTAACCAATTGTGAAGTGCATATTTCTCCCTAGTGCCAGAGCTTCATTGATGGGCCTCAAGGCCTGGGTGACTGGGGGCTAAGGTAACTTAGATAGCAAAAACCAAACATTATTACATTAGGTTTCGAACATTATCAAAATCAAGAGATTTTTCTTATCATTGTCCTATTTGTTTATGCATTTGTAATCATCATTATATATGTTGAGTGCACATAATAGATATATACATGGATGAAGACGGTTTAAGTGATACAGGGAATTCAGTGACGATGAGGATGTGAAAGAAGTAGCAGAACGCTGCACTTTTGTCTTATATAGTACAGAACATTATTTTGTGGTCCCGTAGTTTGTTTCAAGTGTATTCGTCAATTTTTCTCCTTGTTTTTCGCAGTGTGAGCTCTTGTTGGTGCGCTCCTTTCACCTTTTCTCACTGTCCTCCATTCATTTCTCTGTCGGTTTTCCCTTTTTTTAGTGAGTTTTTTTTCCATATATCCATTGATCCCACTGCTTCCCTCTTTAGTCTTCACTTTCTCTGTGAGCACCACAACAAGTGGCACACAAAAGAGAGAGAGAGAGAGAGATAGAAAGAGAAACCCATCAGAGCGTGAAATAGTCTGAGCTTTTACTACAACTGGCAGCATTTGACCACATACTGCACCAGCCATTATCGTGGTTACCCGCAGCAACACTGCGCTAAGAGGACAACATGCTGAGAGAAAGAGAAAAAAACGAGTAGAAGAAAAAAGAACACGTACAGACGGTACGCTCTGCATGTGAAGCAGGTGTTAATGGACAAATTAAAAACATGCATGATCTCTTACACACACACGCACACACACACACACAGATGTTTTGTCTTCCTGACTTTTTTGTTAAAAACAGAAATGCTTTGCAATAACCCCCATCACACAGAAGGCAGCACAGGCGTCAAACTGCTTCAAACACACTTCAGTGCAGCTTTTATAAACCAACAAACTCCATGTCCTAGCACTAAAACTGAGACCTCAACCTGACCTCTCCTGCTGTAATGTTTTACTAAAGAGAAGGATTTAACATGTGCTTGGTTTTGACATGCTCACATGTTCTCTGACCTCTTGCGTTAACTTATTTATTTTTAAAGGAAAAGATACATAAACTAATTCTAGATTTTCAACAAGAGCACCGTGGAGTGGGTGCCAATGCTCGGCTGTTTTGCATTCGTAAATGGGGGAAGGGGAGGGGTGGGGTGTCAAAGTGCTGTTATAGTAAAGTCATTGAACAAGTGTGTGAAGTTCAATGGGTCTAGCTTGAACAGTATGCATCCACAGTGTGAACATCCTAGGTGAGGTATTGCAAGTTTATTTCAAGTTATTGCATTCACAAAAGTTTCAGAAAACCTGACCTCTGACCTTTACCTTCAGGTCAAGGTCTCAGAGATTCAAAGTCAACCGAGATTTTTCTTAGATGCATCTATGGTGTAAATTTGAACATCCTAGGTGAGATTGTGTTACGGCCAACCTTAAAAGTTTTTGTGGAACAGACACTGCCGAGCCAAAAATACTGTTTTCGTCACTGAGCTTCTTCAAATATTTATATAACCCACAACAAAATTTGTGTCCAAGTGTGATTAATAGCCAAGCAGGTGATACTGATTACACAGCGAACAGGAATTTCCTAAATAACTGGGGATTTGGGAAAGCTCCCCTTTGGCATGTTTTTGTATCCTTACAGCTATTACAGGCTTACACTCTTTCCTATTCAGTTTTCACTGCATGTTTTCAAAACACATCACACACACACACACACACACACACACACAGAATTGAATCCAAAAATAACCACCAGCTGAGTCAGAATCTTTTAAATCAAAGCCACTTCGCTGTGTGGGGCTACGGTATCCTTTACTGATTCCTGTAGCGAAACTGGGCCTCTGGATTTAACTTGTCCTAGGATGCAGTAGGAAGCCACTGTGCAGCTGGACGCAAGTCAGGACCGTGATTAAGGATTCAGTGGCAGGTGAATTAACATGTTTGTGCATGAGAAAACAGAGCTCCTTATGCAAGCACAGAAAGGACACACAAAGGCTACTCAGGAATACTGGGGACCATATTTTAGAAAATGGCCTTTGTGTGGTAATCAGTATGATTTGAAACTAGTGACTGAGCCCAGAAATGCATCAGTAGAGTGTTTACTGAGGTCACAGAGAAACGGTTCAGAGCGCTGCTCTTGCACAGATTTCTATACAACCGCAAGTGTTTTAGCAACCACGTGAGTCGGCCTCTGCTGGAAATTAAAAATAATGCAGTGCATTGACTTCATAGAAGCTTTGTCCTGTAATCAGCCAATGCGGGCTGATAATATTACACAACATGTAACAGAACTCTCATACACAAAGTTTAACACACACAATTGAAATATCACAGGGTATAAACAATAATGATCTGTTTCACTTAACCTGTCAATTTCATATACATACAAGACACATTTGGCAATCGTCCTGCCTCGGTGGTTCCTCTGTGACTAACACGAAGAATTCAGTTCCAATATCACAGACCCCACTCACCAAAAAATTAACATCAACATAATAGCATTAGCCTGCTCATAGCCATCCATTAGAACTACTTAGTGGAGACAGGCAGACAGACCAGGGAATATGCCAGTGCTCTTATTAAAGCCTCTCTTTCATAAGCACCAAGCAAAAAGCTACATCACATACACAATGATACCACAGGTATCAAAATGGCTCACGACACTTTGTCATAATTATCAAATTACTGCCAATTAACATTGTACAAAATCTGGGGTAAAAATGCTCAAGCTAAAATAGGTACTGCATGTGCCAAGTGAGTGACCACTTTGACATAAAGGCGGTTACATTAAAAGACCACCTCGGAGCAAATGCCTCCCTTGCTGCTTTGTTGTAGGGAATAATTCATTAACAGTCACATCCTCCTTGAAATTCTTTGCTGAGAAAACAGCGCCGACACGCACTGAAAGGTTTACGGGCCCCAAATGTGTCGCTGTCAGCTTTTTGTCCTGGGGTTGGTATCGGCAGTCCCAGCTGGTTCAACCGCCTATACACGTCTTGAATTCTTAAAGTGTGCAGAGGAGCTCTAACCCAAGTCATCACTGGGGAAAGGGTGCGGCTGTTTAGTGGGAGTGCTACTCCTTGTAGCGGAACGGCTAGATGGCAAACTTGTGAATGGAAGCTGTGACACAATCGGTGACTGTATCTGTCAGTGTTACATTTGCCAGAGGGATACCAAACAAGTTTGAGGGTCAGTAAGTGACAGAATGGAGGGTGGTATTGTGGCGCCATTTGAGATTTTACTCATAAGAACTTGTCCAACTGGTTCAAAATCTCTGCACACCTGAAGGAATGATAGGTGCATGTGAGGAAGAAAAAATGATTTTTAAAAAAATTATAATTTTTGAAAATAAAACATAACCTTTGCACACTCTCTCGCTTACCGCCGTTTTACTCACAACCTTTCGGTTCAACTGACCTTACGAAACCCTAACAGGTAACGCACAGATCCGTGAACCGAGTGCGTTGCAGTAGTACATCGAGTGCTCGTTGGCACAAAACATTGCAAAGTTTGTGCTGATAGATTATAATCGCAAAATACAAACCGCACAATTAGAAGGCACATCTGGCAGCGCTAAGAATAAATGAGAAAATATCACTTCCCATCTGCCTTCTTAGTCTATTCCTCTGCTCTTTATCTCTTTACCCCAGACCAACCTCTTTCCCATCTTTCTCACTCTCGTGTCTTTTATCACTCTCTTGTTCCCTTTATGTCTCTGAGTGTCTCTCTCTCTCTCATTCTCTCTCTCCATCCCAGCGTTGCCAAGGCAATAGTGTTTTGTGGAGGCAGCTGGTTAGGGCTCATTTGTCAAGCTGCTGACCTGCCCTCCCTTGTCCTCTTTTCTTTCTCTTGCACGCTCTTCCACTTTTTTCCCTGTTATTTGGTATACAGAAAAGACTGAAGAGCCTAATTGTCACACTTGTATATTCCAAACAATCATGTGAAACAAGTGAAACTGGCATATTTCAGAGCGCTCCAGTTCCCTCATTATGTTTATGAGTGTCCACCTAAAATGATGTGTGTTTTTCCATGTGAGCAATAGCTTGCCAATGATTTAGAGGTATATACAGTAAACAAAGCAACTGCTTATGGGTTTACATAACGGGCTGGACAAGCGATTTTGAACCATTGATTGTGCTCTCCTTCATGAGGAAGATTGTGGCAGCCTGCCGGAGATAAAAGCTGATTTTGTGGAAAGTAGGGTGAGAAAACGCCAAGATATGATGTCAGCCTTGAGACTCCGTCCTCCTCTCCTCACGTGCTGCATGCTTCCTATTCTTAATGCTCGTGTCTCCATGAGACTGCAGCTATGATCGTAATCATCCATTAAAGGTACTAATCTTTTTAATTAGTCAATAAGTTATTCAAAAAAAATAAGTCACTGAAATGCAACTTTCAACCATGTTTGTGGTTTTGGTGCTGTCTGGAACATTTTTAGTGGAATTATTTGAAAATAGTCTGCTGTGTGTCTGCCCGTCCAATAAGACTCAGCGTTGGTGAGTGTTTTTTTAGTCTAGTACATAGCAGTAATTAGCAGGCATGTGCCTGTGGACTGCATATGCAACAGTTTATGGATGCAGCTTGCTAACTAAGATGGCTAGCATTATCTGACAACTTAACATTTCAAATATGGCCACTTAAGGCTCCAAAAAAACAATATGACAACATCAGAAATGCAGACATTGGGGTGAAATCACTGTGGCGACATGCTTTTATATGCAGTCTGTAATCTGAACATGAGGCAAGCTGTAACCAGAAGAAAAGAGAAGAAAATGATTTGATTTCACAGAATAAGAGGTGATTTATTTTAATAAGTTTACTATTCAAGTCCTTGAAGCATTAAATCACACGCTTCAAAATCAAACACATGCACAGTAAAAAAACACACACACACACAAAGCAACAGGTGTCTCCTACTGCACCTTGCGAGGTGTTATAACAATGTACCGTGTAACATGAGAACACAAATTTCACACCTCATAAAACACACACTTGTTTGTGTGGGTTTGTGTGTCTGTGTTAGCTGTGCACACATGTAAGGAGGAAAAAGACTCAAGCAGATATTGTTTTGCAGTTTGCTACATTGTCCAGAGCAACAGAAGAATTTATTAAAACAAATATGAATCACTGCACAGACACTACACAGGCTATGCGCGCACACGCACAAACACACGCGGGGATTTAATCCTTTGGCCTCTGTAAGTGAAAAAAAATGGCTCTCCCACAACACTTATCTTCTTCTGCTAATTAATTCAGAAATGTTCACTAATGATGCTGCTGTGACAGAACAATGCAGTGTGTATGGGTGCAAGTATGTGACCCGCAAACCTCAACAAGCCTCATTACCACCAGTATTTAAATGTATGTGTGTCCATAAAGCAGGGACACACAAAGCCGGAGCAGCTGTGTTGGTGGTTCGATCTCTGGCTGCTCCAGTCTGCAGTATCTTCCCCAAGGATACTGAATCATGCATTCATCAGAGTGTGCTTGTGTGAACGTTAAAAGCACATAAAAAGTGCTTGTATCAATGCATGGATGAATGAGACATGCTGCATAAGGTGAGTGCTCATGGAGAGCAAAAAAACACTACATAAGAATCAGTCCATATTTCTGTTTCCTTTTAGATATACACCTTTTATAACTAAATCCAAACAATTACATCATGCATGCAAGAGTTTTAGGAACTACACAAACTGTTAATAAAAAGATGGAGACAGTTTGATGGTCTGCAGGTGTTAGCCAAGTGTTTTTTCGTCGTATGGTTTGGATTTAGGATTAACTTTAATTATGTTTCCACTGACGGAACATGTGAAATATACAGTTTACTCTGACTGAAGTGCTTGCCTTGTGTGAACCCCCGTCCGTTAACACCTTCATGACTTCAGAACCGGGGAAGCCCAAATCTTTTCCCGTGAAATGATTATTGGGATGATCAGTTGTTCACCCAACCTGCAAGTGTGGTCATTTGAAAAAGCCATAAACACATTTGTCTTCCAAGGTAGCCGTAAACATCAAATGTACCGAGCTGTTGTGAGAATAAACCATCCTCGTACAATATCCGGTCAGTCAGTAAAATAAATAAATAAATGATAGTCACTATAAAATATGCTACCTTAATCTTTTTCTTTCTTCACCCTCTTCTTTAACACCAACAGCTTTCTTCACCATCATCCCGGACATTCTCATCACCAAACTGCACACCCTAGGCCTCCCCCCTCTCACATGTTCCTGGATAAAGGACTTCCTAACCAACCGGCCCCAGACCGTGACACTAGGCCCCCATCTCTCCTCCACCCGCACACTGAGCACTGGCTCCCCACAGGGCTGTGTGCTGAGTCCCCTCCTGTACTGCCTCTACACCCACGACTGCAGTCCGGCCCACAATAACAACCTCATCGTCAAATTTGCTGACGACACCACAGTGGTCGGACTCATCTCAAGGGGAGACGAGACAGCCTACAGAGAGGAGGTCCTGAAGCTGACAGCCTGGTGAGAGCCTGCTGACGTACTGTATCACGGTATGGTAT
>VUQK01011075.1:26006-43588 GCA_015106715.1 Bujurquina vittata | reverse complement strand
GTGGTGTTTTCTGGGTTTGGGGGGGGGGGGGGGGGGGGTGCCAGCGGGGTTCCTCGCCCAGGGCGCCAAACAGGCTAGGACTGCCACTGGGTCTAAATGTGACCAGGCAATACCCGAATGGTGCTTATTTTTATTATTCCACCCACACTTTAATTTAAAACCATGTGCCTTTGTATGTTAAACGTGAACCTAGTGACGCGTGTTTCAGCTGTGAGTTTCTGAACTTTGTCACATGCGTGCGAGTTTGATCTTAACAGAGGGCACTAATACGAGAACTAGTCTGCTCTATTTCTGTCCTGTCAGGAGACCTCCAGTAAGTTGTGGGTGGTGGTGGTGGGGAAATAGCTAAATAAACTGACTGGCCCTTTATATATGACAGCAAGATGACTTTCAGATTCATTACTGCATTCCTGGAATGCATGTTTAACCCACAAATTTGCGTGTTACGTGTGTATTTCCTGTCATCTTTTATGCTTTTTTGTTTTGTTTTTTGCTCCTACGTTCATTCATTCATGTGGAGAGAGGTGACGGAAGAGATGATGAGAAACCAGAGGTGACTTACAGGAAGCCCCGCCTCTCACAGGCAGTCCACTGCCCCGCTTAGCAAAAGTATGACTCAGTATTTCATTTGGTGGAGGAAAATGCGCTAAAATCTATACCTGGTTTAGTGTGTTTGATAAATGATGTCATTTACTGCGTTCAGATGCACGCTATCATATTATGCACAGTGAGGCAGAGAAGATAAGGACATAAGATTACCATGCAAAATCTCAAATCCTACTTGTTATCTAAAAAGGCTGGGAGTAGAGATAGGCGTGCTATGTTTAAGGCAAGGAAAGGCAAGATAATGATGGTGAGGCGCTTTCTATCTGTAGAGACGTTTCAGCAACATTTTAGATTATACGAATCAGATAATCCTGTATTGATCAATCAGTTTAAAAAGGAAGAGATGTCTTGGTTTTTTCTCGCCTAGATAAAAAAAAAGAACACAAACAAAACAAGAGTGTACACAGCTGAAGTTGGTACTTATGGACTAAAACACACCATGAGTACAAAGAATAAGATATTGGCTATTCCCAGATCAAATTTGAAGACAATAGCTGTAAAAACAACAGTTATGTTCCCCTTCTC
Source organism: Bujurquina vittata (assembly GCA_015106715.1). Taxonomy (NCBI): domain Eukaryota; kingdom Metazoa; phylum Chordata; class Actinopteri; order Cichliformes; family Cichlidae; genus Bujurquina; species Bujurquina vittata. The sequence continues at coordinate 42,457 of VUQK01011075.1, read as the reverse complement.
TTTGCCACCATAACACTACACCCCCACGAAAAGGCCCCTTTTGGAACATTCTAAACTTGGTCAGCTAAACGTCTGTAGCGTCATTTTAGTCTTTGAGCTGATATGTTGGATCTGCAGGGGTCAGATTTAGGTGTGAACTTTTTATAGTCTGTGACACTCATTGGCTTTTGCTCGCTACAGACAGCCCCCACAGTGTCCCAGTTTGCCAAGTTCGGTGTCAATCAAAGCCTGAGACGCATGGCGGAAGTTTCGAACTCAAATCGAACATTTCAGAAGTAAGCAAAAGCGTCTACAGCAGATAAAGTCGGCCAAAAAAAGTGGATTTATTTTTTTGCAAGAAATGTTTAGACTGTTTTTAGTGCTCTTGTGGATATGACTCGTGTTTTGGATCAGATTCACCGGACTGTTATGGACACAATGATATCAGTTATGTGGGGAATTATGAAAATTTGGAGTCCAGACAGCCTTCAAAGGTAGATAACATAAAATTACTAGTTTCAGGTATTAGTTTAAAATACCCTGTGGTGTGTATGGTGTGATTATAGTGCCTGGGGATGACGGACATTGTCAGAAAGAGGACAACCGTAGCTTTCTTTTGTTGTGTCGCATGCTTGTTTTGGTCGATATTGGACGACGTTCAGAGGCTGAAAAGTCAGAGAAGCTGCGGGTGGACCTGACAACGGGCCCAGGATTGTTAATTGTTTTTCATCTTCCCTCAGCCAGTGCTGAAAGATAGAGGGAACCATGCAAAGAAAATACTGGTGGAAGCGGCAGTGTCTTTGTTACATAGTGACCTCTTGTGCTTTGAAGATGCACTGCACACTCAACATGCGATAGCAAAATCGATTTTGATGCATATTCATTTGAAACAAATTGAAATTTACATCATGTAAATTGTGTTATGTATTTAAAACAGACGAAATATACATATTTTAAATAAAAAACACAAAAAATAAAACAGTTAAAATATTTAATAACTGATAAGTATTTTGTCAAGGATGAGTCTATGATTGTTGTGGTCCTGGGTCTTTGACACTGAATATTCAGGCTTTTAATTCTTGATTATTGGTTATTCTTTTTGGTTCTGAGGTTGTTTATTGTTATATTTGATTTTCATATTCCTTTGTATCTTGAGCCTTCGTTTTCTGTTCCTTTGTCCTTCATCAGTAATTGTGATTATTGGTTATTTTGGATAAGCTGTTGTGTTTTTCTTTTGTTTTCATAGCCTTGTCCCTCGTATCCCTCTGTGCCAAATTTGAATGTATTAGGCTCTTTGATTTTTGTTGGGTTTTTTTCTTTATGGTAGTCTGTCTTTTGTCTTGTATTTAGTTTTACTTCCCCTGTCTTGCTGTCTTTGATTAGTTTCTGACTAAATATAATTAATTATATAACAATTATTTTTAAATCTATATTTGTTATTTTAAATTACATTTTTTTTTAGCTTAAACCAACGAGTGATAGTATTGTAGCGATCCTGTTAGTAAAAGTTAGATGCTGTGTGATCGTGATGTTCTGTAATTTCCCACTGTTCTGTTGTTACCTGAAGGTATAACAATTATTTTTCAATCTATATTTTTTATTTTAAATTACATTTTTTTTAGCTTAAACCAACGAGTGATAGTATTGTAGCGATCCTGTTAGTAAAAGTTAGATGCTGTGTGATCGTGATGTTCTGTAATTTCCCACTGTTCTGTTGTTACCTGAAGGTGTTGTGCACGCGGAGGGAGGAGGTGTGCATGTGGGAGAAGAGAGGAGAGTTCCGTTCCCTGTGTTGTGTGTGGTGTTGTTGGCGTGGCTGCGGCCCACAGCAACCTTTTAGTTGTTAATAAAAAGGCACAGTGGCCCACAACCCTTGACTAACTTCTTTACCGTCCCGGAGGACGCTACAGTATTTTAGCATCGAAGCAGGGCTATGACGCTAAAATAATAGCATCTCAATCACACGTTCAATCGATCAACTAAGCACCAATCACTGAGTGTTGTATCACGTCCTAGCCAACTCACTAGCACTCAGCTCCACACCCTGGAAAATCCTGTAGCTAGCCAGGCCTCATAGTCGCTGTGGACCAAGGTACCTTAGCCGCCGTTAGCTAAACTGCCCCCCAGCAGATCCCGAGCGGCCGGGAAAGCAGGCCGACTGGGTGACTTTGAGGAGGAAGCATAGTCCTAAACAGAATCCCCCGGTACACCACCAGCCCCTTCAAATTGGTTTTCACAACTCGGCAACACACACTGCTGACTAAGCCTAAACATACATTTGGGAAAATAATTCTCTTCGGCAGTAATGACAATCAGTTATGCCAACAGGAGGTCACAAAAATTAATATTGAATCGGTTTGTAACTTTGCAAAAACAATGGCGGACTGTAGTTTTCTCTGGAACCCTCCCCAATGGGACCAGGATTGACATGTTTAGTAGTTGTCCCTAAATGTTTGTCTGAGTGGTGATCAATAAATGACATGGGCTTTTGATAACTGGGAAACTTCCTGGGCAAAATCTGGTCTTGTTAGGAGAGATGCATCCATCCCACTTTGGATGGAGCAGCTCTCTTTTCTAGGAATCCAGCCAACTTTACTAAGGTTGTAGCTCTAGCAATTAGACTTTGGCCTTGTAATGTGAAGTTCTTTGGTTCGATTACCAGCCTGAGTCAGGTTTTTCCTCAAATACATCATTATTTAAATTTGGCAAAACAAATCCAAACAAAACAAAACACAGAGACACTCTCATCCAGTGTCATTTCTGTGTGTGTGTGTGTGTGTGTGTGTTTGGGGTAGAGGGGTGTTTAACAACATTCAGCTGTTAATTTTGGGAATTTTCAGATTGTTTCTGGTCTGTTTCCCTTGTGCTGCATTTATTTAGGTTCTTCTTCATTTTAAAGCGCTTCAGCTCAGAGTTTTGCTGTTTCCTTATTTTTTAAACAGCAATTTCAGCAAATTGAGTTAGTTAGGTACTTTCTTGAGAATTTGAGCTGTTTTGCTTTTCAGATTTCTTTTTCAGGAAAGGATTAAGTTTTAGGTATTTTAAGCTGACTCTCAGGTATAACTCACAAACACAGCTGAAGGCAGATAACTCGAAAGCTGGAAAGGAAATGGTGTCTCAATAACTTAGAAGATCTTTTTAGACTCTTTCTCTCCGAGTGATCTTTCTGAATTAACGTCAATAGTTACTTCCTCCAAACCAGCAACATGTCTATTAGACATGTGCTTGTCCTATTAGATCTCAGTGCAGTTTGATACTCTTGGCTATAATATTTTATTACAGAGATTAGAGCATCATGTAGGGAATAAAGGTTTGAATTATATTTATGTAATAGACTAAAATTTGTTCATGTGAATGAGGAGACTTCTTCACACCCTGAGGTTAATTATGGAGTGCTAGGACCAATTGTATGTACACTATACATGCTTCCCTTAGGCAAGTGGTTCTCAAAGTCAAGAGTGCTACGCCCCCCTTAAAAAACAGAAAATCCCATGGGGCTCCACTCAACTCTAGTCTGATTGGGTGTCCCTTGCAAACAGAGGGCTTAAATAGCAGCTAGATGGGATTTCTATGCCTACAACAAGAGCAGTATACCTGAGATGACCTTTTAGTTATTTACTCTTAGTGACATTATACAGATCCAAGATCAGAAAAAGCAGTTGGAAACAGAGCATTTGGAGCAGTCTGAAGCCTGAGCTTTTGGCTCACAGGGATTATGTGCATGTAAACGCATTCTTCGGTTGTAACAAAATATTTATATGACAGAAAAGGAGGAAAATAAGAGAGGCCTCTAACTATTTTTGTAGTGACTACAGTTATAAGAGAGTAATTATGTAGCTGTTTCCACATATTCCTAAATGTCAGTAATTCTCAGAAATGGTTATTTCCCCTAAAATCTATGCACTAATTACAGAAAATTGTATATCTGAAAGTATGGACCAAAATCATGTAAAAAATCCAACAACAAATCAAGTGAACACAAAAGCATTTTTCACATTCTGAATAGGATTTGCTGTTCACAGTTCTCACCCTGTGCCTTCCATGCAATAATGAGCACATTATGATCCAAACTGGTCGGGAGTGAGAAAGGCTACTTTGTAAGTAATTCCACTGAGTGGGAGGGTCACGCAGGCCAGTCTTGTATATATCGCTGTAAAAGTCATGTTTTCTTCGTCCAAGTCAGTATCACGGATATTTTTGTTTCACTGCACTTTTGAAGTCACCAGTTATTCCTCGTGGGGCTGAATGCAAGGTAAAGAACTTGTGTGTCTGCTGCATAAAAATATCAAGTCAGATTCAAGTCCCTGACCTCTTCTTTAATCAGAATCTCTATGTTTTAATGAGTGTTTTTTTTAAATGCACAGTAGGTAGCCAAAAACAATATTATTAATGTTAACTGCTTAACTGTGATTATAATGAGCCTTCTGGCTAAACATACCTTGTTTAGTGCAGGATTTTTTAGTTAAGCATTATCCCGTGGGCCTTGATATGCTATCTCAGCAAGTGAGATTTGCAGATACGAATGCTTAAGTTTAGTCAAAAGTACTTTGACCGTCCACACAGGCTTCCTCCCCACTCACCTCCTGCCTGCTAAGGTAGATGCCATAAGGGATTAGGGGAGCTCAAATCCCCTGATTGGAGATGAGAAGGTAAATGCTGCCTCTCAAAGTGTGCTGCCTTCTGCCTGCATGAGTAATAAAAGCTGCTTTGTCCTTCCCCTCTCATGAACTCAGCAGGCCATTAGAGCGGCAGGCTCACACCTTCATGTAGAGATGGAGATACTGCTGCCGCTCTGCAAGCAGGCAAACTCCAACATAGCTGTAGTGATAGGATCACAGGCTAGTTTTAAGCCTGCAAAGGCAGCCTGTATGCAATGCTGAATAGTAAAGATCCTTTGAGAATAAACAGTTATTGTTTGATTCATAGATCTCGAACATTAAGGAATAAAAATGTGTTTCTTACTGTTCCTTTTGTTTAGAATGTACTTTTTTAAAAAACTGGTTTCCTTTGGCTGAAATGCAAACTTATAGTAAAAATGTGGTCTCAGCCACAGCTCCAACTTAAATGAGTTACACAAGAAAAGTTGGAAAATAAAAATCTGTACGGACATTTAAAAATAAGAAAAGATGCATGTAACATGTCCTTGTTTAACTGCCTTTATACAAAGTTAAACATAAGAAAAAGCTACCATATATCTTTTATTTCTCACTATGCCTTAAATGTGATTGTATATGTTTTTTTAAACAGTGGTTGATCAAAGGCAGAACAGAATTAACCTGAAAGACGGTAATAAATCTGATATGAACTGTTGCATAAAGCTTTTTTTTATGAATTCGTCAGAAATATTCGAAGTAATTGTGCAGTAAATGAAGGCTTAAAGTGCAATCCCAAAGCCGGGGCGTGGATTACTGTTCTGTGGGTGGCATTAAAATCTCAGGTATCAGCACTATCATATCAGCAGAATGATAAAGAGGTATATCTATTAAGGACTTGTGTAATTTGGGGGAATGACACATCCGATTTGTTCTCTCTTATAAGAACACCTGTGAGGTACAAAATTACACCGAAGAGGTGAGTGAATACATTTTCCTTAGTCTCAGTTCTGGGAAATGTTAGTGGAGCATGTCAGCTGTCATGTGAGGGCTATTAAGCTTTTTTTTTTAAAAACTGATTTTCTAAGTCTTAATAATTTGCGATTGTTCTTTGGTGCCTCTGGTGTGATTTTAGTAGTGTTCAGTTCTCTTTTTATGCAAAGAAAAATACTAATATACTTTGAAAATATTGTCTCAGAAATTTTCTCTGTGGGTCTAACCTGGCAATTATTCACTGATATACACTGACCTCGTGAAAAAAACACCCTTCACTGTTTGCCCCCATTTACTTACTCATTGAGCCCCTCTCTTTCGCTCGTCATCCAGCCGGATCCAAACCCACGGAAGTATGCCGGACAATTTGTTGAAGTCCTTTCTGGTGAGCCTGTCCCAGAAGAAGCCCCTGGAGCCTGAAGGGGAGCAGTCCAGCTTTAATCGATGCCTGACTACTCTGGATTTGGTGGCCCTCGGTGTGGGCAGCACCCTGGGGGCTGGTGTCTATGTACTCTCTGGAGAGGTGGCCAGAGACACTGCAGGACCCAGCATTATCGTTTCATTCTTCATCGCTGCTGTGGCCTCTGTATTTGCTGGGCTATGCTATGCAGAGTTCGGTGCCCGGGTTCCTAAAACAGGCTCGGCATACCTTTACAGCTACGTGACAGTGGGAGAGCTCCTTGCTTTTATCACTGGATGGAACCTGCTACTCTCTTATGTCATAGGTACGTACGTGCACGCTATAATGTCTATTAGTCAATGACCTTTACATCCTTTTTATGATAATGTATTGATTTTCCTCTTCCCTGTATATGTAAAATGTAAACAGAAAATGTTCAAGCTTAAGTTAATCTTTTCACTACACGACAGTGCTCATAAATGATCAACTACCATCAAGACACTCTTTAACGCTGCTCTCTAACCTTTTACCTGGTGTAACAGCATATTCTTAACTGCTGCTTTTCCACTTCTCTGTTTCATAGTTATTGCCACATTAATTTTAATAACCCCATAAAACAGGACTGTGGTCCAAAATACTGAGTTATAAAGTGGGTAATTTTTTGTTTATGGCAGCACGAAAGTGTAATTATTTGATTAGTTTATTACATCTTTTGCTATCTGTTCAGGGACATCCAGTGTTGCACTGGCATGGAGTGGGACATTTGATGACCTTATTGGGGGAGTCATTTCAAAATACTTTAAAGAAAATGCAGCCATAGGCCTCCCTGGCTTAGCTCCTTACCCAGATGTCTTTGCAGCAGCTCTCGTCCTGCTATTGTCAGGTAAAACAGCAAAACCAGTGGTAAATGGTGACAACAAAACAGTACTATATATATATATATATATATATATATAAAAATAAATTAACCATGTTTTCCATGAAGGTCTGCTGGCATTTGGAGTGAAAGAGTCAACACAGATCAACAAGATCTTCACAGCAGTCAACATCCTGGTGCTGTTGTTTGTTACGATTTCTGGCTTCATCAAAGGAGACATTTCCAACTGGCAAATCAGCCAAGAGGATTTGATAAATGCCACTACCATGTAAGCAAATAAACACACTTAGTAAAGCCAGAGAGTCAAATGTTGTGGAAAATCATGCCCTTCATAATTACAGTATTATGGCTCTCCTGGTTATCTAACAGTAAATAACCACAAGGTAATGCTCTCTCCCCACTGCAGAAATGTTACTGACATTGCTAATGCAACAAGCATGTTTGGAACGGGTGGATTTTTCCCTTATGGCTTTGGTGGTACCCTTGCTGGAGCTGCAACATGCTTCTATGCTTTTGTTGGATTTGACTGCATTGCTACAACAGGTAAGAAGGCAATTTGTAAATGTAACATAAGTTCCTCTCAGCTGCTCCCTTGGTCACAATGAGTTACCACAGTGGCATAGTGGGTAGCTTTCCATTTTTACTAGCAGCTTTTTTGGACGCCCTTCTGGATGTAACCCTATAACCTCCTCCAAGGATCAAACTGGGGATCTTTCACTTGTTAGATGCATGTGTAAAACCATGTTTTTAAAGGTGCCACCGTTTTAACCTCAGTCACTCTTTTAGTTTAAATTTTCAAAACTTCTAATATTACATGGTTATGTTTGTGCAACAATGCTTTTTTTTTTTTTAAATTGAACATCAAACCACTGCAGGAAAGTTATCTTGTAAGAGAGTCACTGATTTCTTGGTGTCTTCTCTTATAGGAGAGGAGGTGAAGAACCCCAAGAGGTCTGTCCCTATAAGCATTGTGGTCTCATTGCTTATATGTTTCCTGGCCTACTTTGCTGTGTCTGCTGCTCTTACTCTCATGATGCCCTACTACCTGCTCAGTGAAAAGAGCCCGCTGCCAGTGGCCTTTGACTATGTTGGCTGGGGTCCTGCCAAATATGTTGTGGCTGTTGGATCCCTGTGTGCCCTGTCTACTAGGTATGACAGTACAGGTAGTATATGTATGATCAAGTGATGTTTAAAGCTCAAATTCCTACTCTGTATAGGTACAGCTTCTAAGAGCTCATAGGCCTGTAGACTTTCTGCCAGCAATATTTGATGCTGACCAATCAGCAAATGCTCAAGCATGAAAGAATGGCCAAAAGCTTTCCATTAATTTTATATATATGCCAAACTGAGCCAAAAGGTGCAAGGACAAAAGTGAAAAAGTAGCTCCTAAACAGTAACCAACTCAAATGATTACACAAGAATAACATATAAGTGAGTTTGGAATAACTCACCTAAGTAACAATTAACAGACAACATTATGGACTTAAACACAAATGTTTAGCAAATTAAATTAATATTAGACATAATTGTTAACTAAATGTGTGCAAATCAGCTTTTTAAATAAACTGATGTGTAAACTAATGGCTCATTCAGATTATAAATTAAGCAGAAGCTTCACAGACTTGGTTCATTTTGGTGTTTGTCTTTCCAGCTTGCTGGGTTCCATGTTCCCAATGCCTCGGGTACTGTTTGCCATGGCGAGAGATGGCTTGCTTTTCCAACCTTTGACTAAAGTGACCGCCAAAGGCAGTCCAGCAATAGCTACCATATCATCAGGAGTTGTGGCAGGTACAGTTGTATAGTACATGGAGAAAAATACCATCAAAAACATCTATTTATTTTGTGTGTGGGTGTGTGTCCAGCAACTCCTGGGTAAAATATCTGATGTCAGCCAACAGAAATACATTATATGAAGTATTGGCCTATACGCAATCTTAAAATTCAGGTCTTTTCAGTGCCATTGCCACAGGTGTATTTAATCCAGCACCATCCTAGCCATGTCTGCCTTTAAAATTGTTTGTGAATATCATTCTAAAGAGCTCACTGAACTTGAATGGTACACAGTGGTACTGTGATAGGATGCCACCATGGCAATAAGTCAGTTTGTGAAATTTCTTCCCTTTTAGATATTTCATGATTAACTGTAAATTGGATTATTGTAAAGTGGAAGCATTTAGGAACAACAACTTAGCCATGAAGTGACAAACCACATAAAGTTAAGAGTAGGGTTGCTGATATGTCATATAAATCACAAACGCTCTGTTGACTCTCTGAATCTAAATCTCCTCTGGAATTAACATCAGCACAAAAACTGTGTGCCAGGAGCTTCATGCCAGGCATGGGTTTCCATGGCCATGCAGCTCCTGTAGGTGTTATGTGTAGGTGGCCCAGTTCTTTTGCCCACAGATTGTAGCAACTGCTTATGAAGTTCTGTGTGACCTGTAGACATTGAAGTGTATGCACTAGAAGTAACTTTACACTGGATTTTATTCTCTCTCTCTTTAGCCATCATGGCTCTACTATTTGACCTAGATGCCTTGGTGGAAATGATGTCCATTGGTACTCTGTTTGCTTACACACTCGTGGCTGTATGCATCCTAATACTGAGGTACACTTATTTGTTTACAGTATAGCCTGAAGCTATATACTCTGAGTTGTACAAACCAACTGAATTTTTTCTTTTCGTTGTAGGTACCAGGCAGCAGAAGACACAGCCCCCAAGATCATAGAAACAAGGCCAAAGTTTAGCTTCTTGAATCCCCCATCAACACCCAACTCTTTCACTGCGCGAACAGTCACAATCTTGATCATAGTTTCAAGTAAGGAAGGAAATACTATTGGGACAATTGTGGCTTTACTGATGTTTCTGTAGCACTCTAGTACTTTTTTCGACCAGCAACAGGTTCACGACTGCCTTTCTCGACCATAGTCTTTCTCTAATCTCTAATCTCATTTTTCCCCTCTGCAGTTGCATCTGTGATTGCACTGTGTATCACTCTGAGCCAAGCAATAGAAGCTTTGGCTAACATGGAAGCTTGGAGCATCGTGCTTGTCTGTATCTTTACATTGATCCTGGTGGTAAACATATTCCTCATCTCGAGACACCCAGAGAATCCCTCGAAGGCATCGTTCATGGTAATAAGTCATTCAAGTGGTTTCGAGTAAGCATCAATTAGAAAAATCTCACATCTCAATATTTTCGCTTTCCTCAGGTACCTTTGCTCCCTGTTTTGCCTTTGCTGAGTACTTTCATCAATGTCTACCTAATGGTTCAGTTAGGGGGTGACACATGGATACGATACGCTGTCTGGATGTTAATAGGTATGATGACCATATTTTTTGTTTGAGAGGTTTAAAGTGCTTTTATTGAGCTGGTTGTTGAAATGTAGTGACCCTGACTCTTCTCTCTGCAGGGTTATTTATCTACTTTATCTATGGCATACGTAACAGTGTTCAGAGGAAGCGACGCATGACCGACCACACAGAAATCGAAACAGTCAGCAGCAAAGTGGACAAGGATATCCTTAAAGAAGAGAAATTCTGAGTTCAAGTGGAGTGAGATGATTGACTGAGATGTTACAGTGAGCAACTGCTTTAAACTTACAACCACTGCTTGACATTCACCAGGTGCTGCTGCTTTTCTGCAGTCTTCAGTCCCTGACAGCATGAAACAAACGGACCAGATAACTGTGTTAACTTTTACTTCACATGGACAGTTTATTCTATCTTATTGGGATTTGTTTTGCATCTAGATATTCCAAAATGAAACACTTCCTATAATATATTTGAAGATCTTCACTTATTGCAATTTTTCACATTGTTATTAACTATATTTATCTTGATATCTTGATGTATTAGTGAGCCTCTTTGCTCTTCAAAAAAAAATTCTGTAGATAATGAGCATTTTATAATACTGTAATAACATGTTTTTTTGTTTTTAATATGTAGAATTCAACTGAAGTTATATTTTAGAATGTCTATACAGAAAGGCTTTTGTGGGATTTCATCTTCCACGTGTAAATGTGGAAACTGTACATGATTGTTAATTAAATGACTGTCAGTGTACGCTTTAATTAAAGTGAAAATATAAAGTTTTAAAATACAGAAATCTGGAGTTTCTTTGTTGCAGGTTATGTCGATAAAGAAGGTAATAATAAAGGACTACTATAGGTCACTTCCCCCTGTAGTCTTGGACAAAGAAGTAGAGATGGATCACTATTTGGAGTTCACTGAGAACAAAAGGACCTTTCAAAGAAGCTTATCTGTCTCATGTACAAAATCACAGCTTAGCTAGTCACTCACATGGAAAGGTTTACATTGTTTCCACTGCATACAGCATGTTTTAAATTTGATTAGCATGTATTTTAAGTAATGTGCCATTTCACAGGGATTACTTCTTAAATGCATTCACAAGAGGGCTTAAAACCTCCGCAATATGCTAGAATTTTGTGATGATTTCAGTCTTTTTAAGCACCTATAGGTCAGTGAACATTGTAAGTGCAAATCTTTCATGTCTAGTTTGGGGTTTTGTTGCCATATTACTCAAGAGCTAACCATGACTATCCTTTTTTTTTTACCTGTGGAAACAATTCATGGAGGACACAAGGTTCATTAGACACCAAAAGCTCCTTTTCGAGGCAGTGTTTCTGTGGGCCAGGCTCATGATGCTAGCACACTTTCAAACCAGCAGCTAAATAAACAGGCTGTGCGAGTCCAGATGGAGGGGCCTCATTCTCTGGACCCTCATTGGTTCGGACAGCCTTGAAAGCCTCCATTGAGCCACACTGGAGGAATTTAGGGTACTAATGCTACTCTGAGGAAAAGGAATTTGTGGGATTCTGTTCAACAGCAGGCTGCTCACTTCGCAAGCTTTGCCCTCCTCCTCTGTTCTCTTCTGTCTTCTCTCCTTTTGGTTTCTGTTGTATGTTTCTCTGGGTTGAACTGCATGAACTAATAATCGACTTATCAGCCATGCCTTTAATGAACTTTTCTGAGTCAAAGTGGAGGTTGGGGCTCATTGCTCTCCTTATGTGTGCCATAATCTTCGAGTTGGGTAAGTGACTTTAGGCCCTTGCCATCATGAAATTTGTAGAATTGCCAAGTCAACTTTCTGCTGGTCTATTGCACAATGTAGCTTATTCTAGAAGCCAAGATGATAGTTTTTCAAGGCAATCTTGTATTTGTGTGTAAAATATTCTGAAACATATGCTCTGCACACTGTAACCTTTTGTCAAAAAGATGCCCAAGGGCAGAAGGCTGTTCCAGGAAAGACACCAAAACCAAGAAAACTAAAGCATGAGAAGTCAAAGGTCAAAGCTGCACGTGCAGCACAGACCTTCCTCACGCAGGTATTACATTTGTTATAAGTTAACCTTTTGATTTGGGAACGTTCATGACTGAAGTGTACTTCTGTGTTTGACTAATAAAGGTACTAAACAAAGGTAAGTTTAAGAAGGTGGGTGAGGCCATAAGTGTGCAGACAGGCGACACCCTGGAGCTAAGGTGCAGGGGAAAACCTGTGCAGTGGGGTGTCCCCCAGTACCTGGAAGTGGATGATGAGGGGAGGCTCAGGTAAGTTACCCTGTCCATAAATCTTTATTCATAAAGTTTGATTTATTGTTATGAGTTAAAGAATAAGTGTGTTCTGTGTAGAATTGTCCAATATGAGCGATATGGACTTCTGACATTAGTCAACACCACTGGTGCAGACACAGGGGAGTACACATGTTATCCAATGTACTGTGAAGATACTGACTGCAGGAAGGAATACAGCAAAGCTGTTAAGGTCTTTGTCTTCTTTCCAGGTATGATGAATAAACTTTATTGATGCTTATGCTTGCATTTCTCTGAACAGCAGGCTTGATAGGAATTCTTTTTATATCCTAGTAATCTTATCATGCATTTGCCATATCTCCTCTATGTGCCAACCAGATCCACACGAACTATTTGTTCCATCATCTGACTATTATGAAGTGATTCTGCTGAGAACTAACTGGCCTACGGTCCTCCCGTGTCAGGTGACCTCCCCTGAGGCTAAAGTAACTCTGCACCGTGAATACCCACCTTCAGAGGTGGTGGTGGATGGGACGGAGATCTCCTTTAATGTCAAGAAGGGCTTCACGATCCATCGACCTCGGCCTTATCATGCCGGAGCCTTGTACTGTGTTGCCAGTCTGGGAAACCTAAGGCAGAGCTCCATAAAGTACATGCTTGTCTATGTCAACTGTGAGTGCTGCTTACAACATGTCCATTCCCTCGTGGAGGTGTTCAGCCTATCCCAGCACACGTTATACAATGAAAATAAGAAAATAACCCTTTATTACAGGATTACAACATTTTACTTACTGATACTTCACATTTTTCCACAGATCCCAGGGCTCCTCCTGCTCCAGTGATCCAAGTGTCATCGAGCACAGTGGCTGTGGGGGAGAACCTGCGTGTCAGCTGCTCTGTGATGGGCGAACGAGACGTGGCCATAGAGTTCACCTGGGAATACCCAGGACAACAGGTCAGACACTCCTGGAAACAGGGCTGTTATACTTTAACACAAACTTAACTTAGTTTTCTGTAGATTTATTATTAATGCTTCACAAATGAGTAATAAGCTTTTTTAAAATACATTATGAACTTGAATTTTAGGTTATGAACTAAACGGCTAAGCGGAAAAAATCTTGCTGATGGCAAATACCTTCAGTCAATTTAGCTTGCAGTGCCTTTTTATCAAGTTCATTATTAGTCAAAAGGCATTCAATCTATGGACTGACTGAACCTTATCCCCTTGGGAAAAAAAAGCTATAATAACTTAGGTCCTTATTGATGAGTCAGGAGGATATAAAGTGCAACTTGGCAGGTCGTTGCAATATTTACTCCTGTGCTCTGTGTGTGTGTGTGTGTGTGTGTGTGTGTGTGTGTGTGTATTTATTCCTATGCCTGCTCCAGATTGAGAGGCCTCTGTACACACAGGAAAGCGTCAGTCCAGTCAGTGGAGGAGCTGCTCAGCAGCAGTCTCAGTCTGTGCTCCTCGTGGATGAGGTTAGAGATGTTGACCAGGGGACGTACACGTGCACTGCTCAGAACCTACAAGGGGCCAAATCAGTGTCCACCACCATTAAAGTGATCCCTAGAGCCAAACCTAAGAAATCATAAGGTAGATGACATTACTGAGAAAAAGAGGTGGTGGAAATTTGACTTTGTCAGAGAATTAAATGTTTTTTTTGTGTTTGTTTGTTTTTTTGCTTTGAGGTTTATTTTGGGGTTTGTTTGTTTTTTTTTTCTTCAAGACTATACAATTGCAACAAAACATTTTGCTCTCCAAACTGCTTTGCAATAATAACCAAAATGTGTTTATTTAGATAAATGTTTGTATATTAAACTTTTTTTCCACACTCTCACAATGCTGGCAGTGTTTCTCTACTTATTTATGATTGAAAGATCCTCCAAAAGGTAAACACAAGCATTAAAAAAAGCTGTTGGTAATGTGGTTTATTCAGTATATTATTATAGCAATGCACTCGCCAGCTATTTTTGGTACATCTGTTCAACTACTCATCAGGACAAATATCTAGGCAGCTGATCACCTCAATGAGGCCAAACATTTAGACATGCAGACGTGGTCATGTTGACCTGCTGAAGTTCAAACTGAGCATCACAGTGAGGAAGAAAGGTGGTTTAAGTGACTTTGAACATGGTATTGTTATTGGTGTCAGTCGGGTTGGTTTAAGTATGTCAGAAACTGCTGATCTACTGGGATTTTCCCACACAACCATCTCTAGGATTTTCAGAGAATGGTCTGGAAAAGGAGAAAATATCCTTTTCTCAGAGATAAAATGCCTTGTTGATGCTAGAGGTCAGAGGAGAGTGGCCACACAGCTTTGAGCTGATAGGAAGGAAACAGTAACTCAAATAACCACTTGTTCCAACTAGGGATGGCACGGTACCACTTTTTAATGTCCGATACCGATCTTTTACATTTGGATATCTGCCAATACTGATATAAATCCGATCTTTTAAAAAAAACAAAAAAACAATTGTTTTCAAATGCCTGGATACGTTTTACATAGGTCATCAGTCTCTCACACAACAAAATCAAAATCTTTTAGCTGTCCCATGTAAAAGACAGAGCTTTTCAGGCAGTGGCACCAAAGCTCTGGAACTGTTTACCACTCCAGCTCCGTTTAACTGACTCTGGCATCTTTTTAAAAAAACAGTTGAAAAGTTTTATGTTTAACCGGGCTTTCTGATGACTTTATTTTTTTCTTTTTCTTTTAATGTTTTTACCATGATGTTTTATATTGGGGTTTTTTTATATTGAGTTTAAATTATTATTGATTATTTTATTAAATCGAGTATTCTATTAAATGACCTCCATAGTCAACAGAACTTAATCCAATAAAGTCACATCATGCATGTGATGAAACTACAGAGCGCCTTTGAAATGTGGTGGAATAGGAGGTTCACATTGTTCAACTGTGATGCTATCATGTCATCACGGACCAAAATTACTGAGGAATTGAATCTAGGCCGTGAAGAATAAAAGCAGGTCTTAATTAACGCAGTTCTGAAAGCAAAAGGGAGTCCATTATGATAAAAAAATTATGTCTTCCTTTTCTACCTGTTTGTTTCCATTATCGCCAAAGTACACATTATGCACGGAGCACATGTACAATAAAGTTGTAGATAAGAAGTTTATTACTGTACAGAGCGCAGTCCCACAGACCAGTCAGCACTCCTGTGCTTCAGTGATACCACCTGAGAGGTTATTTTGTGGTTAAACTTAAGTCAGCTGATATTTGCCGCAAATTCCCTTATAAATTTACATTGAATCAAATTCCTACAAACAAATGACAAGCAATAAACCTGAGACCAGGAGGAGCTAAACAGAGCTGGATTACCAGTTGGTAGTCTAGCTCCGATATCACCTAAAATGTATTTATTTATTTATGTATTTGTTTGTTTGTTTGTTTGCTGTTTTTCTTGCCGTGCAGCTGCTTGTCGGTAGATGGCGCTGCCTCTCCTCTCAGTTAAGCGTGTCAGTGTAGTTACCGGGGGACGGGACAGGCGCCCGTTTCCCTGCCTCTCCTGTTTTCGCTCATTCTGCTCTCTGCTGTTCAAATCTCTGCGAGGGAAAACACACGGTCCCAGTGCGCACTCCGCTCCCTGTACGCCGGTCGATCGCTGTCCGCTCCGCACTAAAGTCCTGGAAAATACCCCGGGGAGACACGTAAAAAACCACGTTTTTTTCCTCTCCTTTTTCCCCATAACCACCGAGATACAAACCTGCTGCAGAGTACCCGAGCTGGCCCAAGAGATGTCCTGCGTGCAGAATATGGTGAGCGCCAGTTTTATCTAATCTTTCTGCGATACGCGTCCACGGCTGCGCATGCAGCGCTGCAGCTGGAATTTGTGTCAGCGCATGGTGTGGTCCACGAATAAAGAAATAAAGAAAGAAAACTTAATGCAGGCTAGACTTGCACTTGATAAGCTTGCCTTTGCAGATTAAAGCCTTTAAACGGACACAGTGTCGCTCTCCCAAAGTTTTCAGCTCTTAAATCAGGGTTAATCCTTATGGTTCAGTGTCACCCAGTGTTTGTTTTGACTCTGTCGGTGTGTA